>PVHY01011951.1:0-46141 GCA_004024945.1 Uropsilus gracilis
CCCACCACACACGCCCAGCCTCATTGGCCCTCTGTGTTCCCTGACCGTATGTCATCTGCCCCCCCTATCAGGGTTCTACTCCTCAGCCTTGCAGACTCCAGTTCGGGCCTTCCTTGGAGGTCCTCTCCCCTCTGTGTTAAGTAGAACTGCCTGCATAGTTGCCGCCCCCACCCAGCTAGACAGGATGCTGTGTGCAGACAGCATGCGGCCTGCTGATTCCCACAGTAACAGCACAGTGCTCAGCACCTAAAGGGCATTCAATAAACTTTCACTGGATCTGAAAATCTGAGGCCACACCACAGCAGATCAGGGCCCTGCTTTCTTGAGTATGTACAGGGGTACACGCCTGCCTGCAGACACTCCCACATACGTGCCTCACCCTCCCACCACTCTGAGGAAACCACATTGTGATCTGGAACTGGAAAAAGAAAGTCCAGCTGGGAAGGAATTCCCCTTTGCCCAATAAGGATTTTATGCTAATTTTTTCACCATAAACTCAATAAATAGAAGTGCTAAATTTGTTTCTGTCTTGATGTTCCTGAGAATGGGTGGAACTAGGTGGAAGGGAATGGGGCCCTGCCAACGATTTCCACTGAGCCTTGCCTAACTGACTTTTTCCTTACTCTTTGCTGCAGCACAGCAGAGCCTGAGGCACAGAAACACCCAGAACTACCAGGTCTTTCTTTTCCTCCACTTTACCAGGTAGAAGTCTCCCCTAAGGTAAAGGACTGCCAAGGAAAGGCGTTCAGGCTCTGAATCTGCAGATCTGAACGTTCTACTTGATGTTGAACTTAAGTCCCTTTGCTGTCAGGTGGGGAAGCTATCCTTTCCCATTCTCATCCCTTTTATTTCCCCTCTGATTCACAATGTGTTTTCCCTACGTTTTCAAGCCAGAAGGTAAGAGGGCTGAGTAAAAGAAGGTTTTAGTTAAGTAATTCTCTGACTCAAGCTCTGTTTTATCCTCTATAGACAGTGGAAAGGGACTGCGTGGGGGAGACAGCCTGGAGAGGTCACTGGGGAGAATGAAGAAGGGACAGGAGAAAAATAAAAATGAAAGTCCTATCACGAGTCCAGTGGGCAGCCAGCCCTGAGAAAGCTGCTCACAGGTGTTTTAGGGTTCAGGCACTCCCTTGACTGGGGTGTGCCACCCCCTCAGCCCTGCAGCACCCAAGCAGCCATCTGCTGCCCTCCTCCTCAGAACACTGGTAACGTGTGCCTATTGCCATGGCAACCAGTTCTCCTGGCACCTGGAAAGCGGGTCTCACCAGAAACCAGGCCCCCAAGTGACTTCTAACAAAGCCCCCCATTCTCTCCAAAGCCAAGGGCTCCATCCTGCCCCTCAGCTGGGACCCACACATTCTGCAGCTGGCTACAGAGGGATGGAGAGGGCCGGGTGCCGCCCCAGCCATGTCAGTCATATATGCCTTCATACCATCACGCCCCTGGGGGTCTGCCTTAGGGACCCTGGGCTGACCTCACAAGATACTGAGATGCTGAAAGGTGCTCATTCCCTGAGATCTTGCAAGGACTACCTGAATAATGCCTTCCCAGCCATTATCGCCACACCCCCTGGCCCCTTGTCACCCAGGTTCAGATTTCAGGCCCATCCCCCTCATCCAGACCATCTTGAATACAGCCACCAGCAGGATAATCTTCTTCAAACACCATTTTTATCCACTCACACCTCAGCTCAAGTGCCTAAAATAGCTTGCTCCAGCTTATCAGATCACCATCTAAACCTTTATGGTATTTACAACTCTGACACACACACTTCAACCTTAACTCCAGGTCCTCACCACTCCCATCACACCCATCTTTTCTCCATCCTAAATGTCTTATTCGTACCATATTTTCTTTGCTCAGGCCATTAGCTCCCTCTCTCCATGTCGCTGCCTGGTTCATATTCACCTCCTTCACCTGCCCTAGTCTGTCATTATAACTACACACAACTACAAGGAAGCAGGCTGCTATAAGTCATCATCTGAATGTGGTCTTTGAGTTTTGAATTTTAAACTCAAGAGGGAAAGTTCTCTTTCACTAGGCTTAAAGATCTCCCCATAAGACCAAAGCTCCCAGAAGACCTACAATGTAGCTCCCTCCACCAGACTAGGCACTTCTGAAGGACAAGTTTCGTATACCCCAGCCCCAGGGCTGGGGAAACTACCTCTATGGTCACCTCTATATCAGCCCCCACTGGCTTCTCGATGCCTTCGTTGTAGCTTCCAAGACAAATTGAAGGATAGAAGTCTCTAAGACTACATCCACTAGAGCTTTCTGCAATGCTGGAAATGTTCTTTATCACAGCTGTCAGACAAAGTGGTCACTGAACCGCTAAGCACCTGATAAAATGTAATGCATCTAAAATGAGATGCAGTGTGAGCATCACTGTTTTCATTACATGATTTCATGGGGTTAGTATGGAAAAAAAAAAGATGAAAAGTATCTCATTGATAAGTGTTTCAGTAGATCACATGTTAAATGATAATAATTTGGATACATTGGATTAAATAAAATCTACTGCTGAAAAATAGGTTTACCTGTTTCTTTCCAATGTGACTACCAGAAATATTTTGAATTTGTTATGTGGCTCACATTAGGTTCCTGTTGGGCAGTGCTGTTCCACAGAGCTTGGGTGTGTTGACTGGCTGTGTCCTGTATGTTAAAACAGTCTTCATTGACTTTTAAAGGGTATAATATACATCCTTTTCTGACTGTCTCCACGTCTCATCTTTTCTTTTCCCTCTCTATACTGCTTATTATTGTAAAGGACACCTACCATAAAATCTACCCTCTGAACAGGTTTTTACTTATACAGTACAACACTGTTAATCAGATGCACAACTGTCGTACAGCAGGTCCTCAAATAATGTCATTTCATTCAATGTTGATTCATTCTAACTTTGATGGGTGAAAAAAATTGATTCCTGGCTAGGGCCACTGTTTGTGTGGAGTTTGCACATTCTCCCCATGTCTGCGTGGGTTTTCTCCAAATACTCCAGCTTCCTCCCACATCCCAAAGATGTGGTGTGTCTAAATTGTCCCAGTCTGAGTGAGTGTGGGGGTGTGAGAGAGTGTGCCCTACGGTGGATGGATCCTGTCCAGGACTGATTATGACCTTGGGATCTGATCCTCTGGGCTAGGGTCCAGCTCTCCAACCTTGAACTGGAATAGGTAGGTTTGAAAATGAATGAATGAATGGATGAATGAATGAATGAATGACTACAAATGATTGCATGATATTAGAAGTGTTTTGAGGATTTAAGCAATATGCTATTGGAACATAACCCTTGTTTACACCAATTAGCCTATGGCAAAATTGGTGTGGTTTCCCTTAAAGTCACAATTTCCAAGAACCCATCCATGACATTAAGTGAGGACTGAAAGTATGGTATCATTTTTCTTCTATTAGTATGTGTGCCTCCCTGACAGACGTTTCAAGTTCTGTCTAGAACCCACTGGTATTACAATTTGGTCACTTCCTTTAGGCCCTCAGTGTCCTATTGCTGAATCTCACACCCCAGCATTGCTTTAGGGATAAGCATAATAATAATAGCACATTTTATCTTACTGTTCTTTTACATTACAGTGTTTTTCACATGAGCTAGTTTCCATACTGACCCTCTGAAGCAGGAAGGTCAGGCATTAATATCTCTGGTGAATAGAAAAGGAAATAGAAGGTCAGGGGTGGTGGTGGTGGTGGTGGTGGTGGTGGTGGTGGTGATGGTGGTGGTTATGTGAAGCAAGTAACTGCAGTGCCGAGACTAGGGCCCCTTGAACCCAAATACTCCGCATGGCACACATGCAGGAAATACAGTGGGTATGGCTCAGAAGCACCAGAGTCCTGTGTTCTCCTTGTTCAGTAAGAAAGATAGAGACACAGCTTCAACCATGGCAATATCATTAAAACACAGAGCAGGCAGTGGGAATAGTTAAAAGGCCTATATGGGAGCCTGTGGGCCTGAATTCCAGAAGCCCCCTGCTCCCAAGCAAATGTGTGCCCTTGAACCAGGGCCTTCTCATATCCCTCAGTTTTAGTTTCCTCATCTGCAGTATAAAGCACTGTATGCTTCCAGAGGTAGCGGGAAAGGCAGTCACCCCATTAGGAGGAGTGAAACCAGTGTGCTCCTTTTGTACAGCAATTTGGCAATTTGGGTCAAGAGCCTTAGAATGTTCAAACTCTTTGACCCAGTAATTTCACTTCTGGGAACCCTACAGAAATAAGCCTAAATAAGGAAAAAGTTTATGTGGAAGGGCCTTCAACTCAGCACTGCCTAAAACATAAGCATAACATAAAATACTGGAAATAAGCTGATGTCTAATAATAGCAGAATGGCTAAACTGTGAGATGGGCAAATCCACTTAATGAAACATTATGCAAGTCATTTAATAGAACAAAACATCAGCATAGAATGTGTTTTTGGTCATGTGAAAAAAGCAGAATATTAAAAAACTGGTACTGTATAATTATAATTAAATTTTTAAAGAAAAATGAAATTTGTACCCTATGGGGGCACACACATAAGTTCACAAAAACTGGAAGGACTTTCTCCACAATGCCAGCAGGGACTATGGGGGCCTAGCCTTTCTTCTTTTCTCATTTTCCCAATATGCGTAAGTAATTTGGTGGGAAATACAGTAAGGATCCTGATTTGAAGTTCCAAAGAACACCTGTGGCTTCAACAAGTCTAGGAGCCAGAGGGGGTAGGGGAAATTGCACACAAACCCGGGCCCATGGCTGGATTGGTCAGGGAAAATACCAAGTACCTGAGGAGCCTCCTCAAGAAAAGTAAAGTCCTAGGAGACCACAGACAGCATAATGCAGTTGGGAAAAGCTCAATCATGTTCATCTATTTATTGAAAAAACAAACAAACAAACAAACAAACAAAAACAACCAAGACCATTCTGTGGCGAGTGGTATTTAGAATATGTCCCACCACCCTATAGCCTAGAGATGATTTTCACCCTATGCCCCTTAGGGCCCAGTTAGTGGCTGGGACCAAGGTGGGGAACTGAGCATGGAAAGGAGACATCTGTCTGAGTGACTACTGTCTGCTCTGTACAGGGACACCTCTGTGACATTTCACAGGAACAAATGTGGCGCATGCCTGTAAGTGGCAGCCTAGGAAGCCACGGCTGGGCCCAGGGATTGCAGTTCGAGTCCTGCCGGGGGCACGTAGTGAGACCTAGTTCCAAAAATATATAGCTGGGTATGGTGGCACGCACCTGTAATCCCAGCTACCTGGGAAGCT
Source organism: Uropsilus gracilis (assembly GCA_004024945.1). NCBI lineage: Eukaryota > Metazoa > Chordata > Mammalia > Eulipotyphla > Talpidae > Uropsilus > Uropsilus gracilis. The sequence continues at coordinate 5,251 of PVHY01011951.1, forward strand.
GAGGCTGGGGATTGCTTGAGTCTGTGGTACCACGGGCAACGTGAAACTGCGGTTCCATGGGCAAAAATAGCGAGAACTAGACTCAAAAAAAAGGGCAACTTTTCTTAGGGGTGGGAAAAAAGACCACGGTCATCTTGAATCCTGATTTTGTTCCCTGGTTAGCATTCTTTATGGCAGGAACAACTTTGCCCCAAACTTCTCAGCTGTCCTCTACAGCCCATGCTAGAACATGGGGCTACTATCAAATCAGCCCTGACAGTTTGGTCTATCTCAGGGGGGCCTTAGAAATATTATTAGGAGACTCAGTGACCCCTGGATGACCCCAACTGCCACCCCCCCCACCCCACCCCCCCGGGGGAATCCACAGGCGATGAGTGGCTGCCCAGGTCACATCTCAGACAAGGCCTGGCAAGCTGGGAGCTAGTCCAGAGGGAAGAGCCGGGTGGACAACGACCATGAAAAAGCAGATGCATGTACCATCTCCCCCAAGACCCAATGTTGGCAGTCCCTGAGAGCTTAAAGGACACATAGTTAGGATATCAAGGGAAATACAGCCTAACAAGCTGAACAAAAACCCAGGGTCCATCTAAGAGCTGAGCTGGGGTAAGAACAGAACAAGTTCATGGAAGGTTCAGATAAATTAAGAGAAGGCAGAACAATGATTGGTTAGAAAAGGATGCGAGGGATGCCTGGACCACAAGCAGGACCTTTTAAGGTTGATGGCAAAGAGGACAACCCGCCACTCTCCAAACACACTCTTGGGCCAGGCCCAGAGGTGGAATGCTGGGGCTGCAGAAAATGGCTCTAGCCCAGAGTTACTATTCTTGGGATCAAATCTGGCTGCCTGACAGCAATGAACTGCTGGTGGGCCTGGTGACACTGCGGTTGACAAAGTCGGCTGGATGGTGGGAGGCCAAAGAGGGCCTGGCAATATATAAGCAGGGATTTCTTCTAACCTCTTCAACCCAAGGCAAGCAGTTCATTAGAACCTGGTGGAGGGAAGGTTTAAAAGGACTTCTTGCCATGTCTACAGCTTTTTCTTTCTGGCAGGAAGAATGCATTTATGTTATATTTATTATGTAATTAAAGATGGGCAATAAAAAAGGAAGAGGAAACCATTAAAGCTTCCCTCGATACTGCTGTGATGGACAATGGAGTCAAGAGATTTCTTCACCACCACGGAGACTGAACAGCATGGAGGGCAGAGGCTGGTAGAACGGCGGCTCTGGGACCCAGTTTTCCACCAGTGAGAGGGTGATGATATAACACCCACCTAACAGAGATGCTACAAAGGAAAACTCAGGTGGTGTTCCTGCGAGAGCCGGTGAGGCGAGGAAACAAGCTTGGTGCCATCCTCAGGATGCTGCCTTCCTTCCACCCACCCCCACACGACCGCCGTGTGAATGAATCCACCACAATCAAAAGCTCCCAGAGGGTCCCAAGAGATTAAAATGAAACCCTGACTCAGCGGTTCCCAGCCCATCAGGGCCTTTCGCCACACAGCCCCCTCACGTACCCTGGGCCCCTCCTTTCTGCATGCCCTCTCCTGACCTTCTGTCTCTCCATCCCTCCTCTCTTTGTAACCCACCCCTGGCCATAGTCCCTCCTGCCCAGGCACTCTCAGGTCCCTCCAGCCAGGATTCTCTCTTTGCCGTCTTCCTCAAGAGCTGCAGTGGGCAACGGGCAGGTGTTCCTCGTCCTGACTGAACAAACATTTAGAGCTTGGTTAGTTGATGAGAACGGAGTAAGACGCAGATCTCTTTCCTCTAAAACTTGAGCTCCAGCGAGGAAGCACAGAGCTGTGCCCACCCAGGAAACACTGAGTGAAGCGGAACAGCTGGTGGCGAAGCAGCAGCAGAGGTGGCACGGAGACACAGTCTGAGTCGCAACCCCCCTCGGGCCGTGCTCAGAAAGGACACCTGCAGGCTTCGGAAGGAGACTTCAATGCAGCACCAACAGCGACTTAGCAAGCACTGACCAAGCACCCCAAGTGCTGAGAACACAAGACCCGGAAGGAGACACGAGATTCCCACGGCTGCCAACCTCGACAGACACTGTCCCTGCCAGACACAGGGAAGAGAAAGGGCTACCCTCAGGTGCTCAGGCCTTCTTGGAACCCGCTGGCCTTATCTTCCCCACCCCCAGCCCTAGACTTCCTGCTTGGGACTGGTTAGCAGGAGGAGGCCAGAAAGCAGGCAACCAGCCCATGTCCCCTGCCTGTGCTTGGGGCCTGGTTTCTGCCTTGCCCCAGCACTCCAGCTGTGTTCTGGAGAGAAGAATGTGCACTATGCCCAGAACAAACACTTGCACAGGTCTCCTGGGTGGGAAGGCAGTTTGGAAAAGAAGAACCTCCACCCCTGAAGAAGGGTTCCTGAAGAGAGTATGTGTTTGTGTGTGTGTGTGTGTGTGTGTGTATGTGTGTGTGTATGTGTGTGTGTATGTGTGTGTATATGTGTGTGTGTATGTGTGTGTGTATGTGTGTGTGTGTGTATGTGTGTAGCTATTCTGAGTTCAGTTCTAGGGAATTTTCAGATCAGATGGAGGGTGTGGGGAAGTCACAAATTTAAGGTTCACTACCCGGCAGGCATCCTGGAAGACAGAGCTGAATGCGGACATATGTATGAATCCCCTCCGCTCATGGGAAGGTGACTGAAGACTGTGTCTTTTCCATGCTGTCACCCTGTTTCCACTGGGCTCCTGGAGACCCCTGATGGATGGGGGTTGGTAGGTGTGCTTACTTAGGGGTTTGAGCACCTGACTCTGGCCTCCTCTGAGCCTCATTCCTATTTAACACAGAACCAGAGCTACCTCTGGCTCTGGGGTGCTACATGATATGGAGGGAGGGCGGCAGGGAGCCAACCAGCTAGAAGAACTGTCAGAAATGTTAGCTGTCACTGGAGTCCTTGGGCTGACAAGCCCCTCAAGGCAGAACCCCCTGGTAAAGGTTTGCAGGAGAGCGAGCCAGTGCAGGCTCCCTGGACAGTCCTCCTGTGGCCATGATCTTGGTTTTGTGGCCAAAAATTGAGGCCCTGAGAGGCTCCTGCATGTTTCTGGAGAGGCTCTTAGCGAGGTCCTGAAAGCCAGCGTAGAGGAATAGAGGGGAACAGGCAGGCACAAGTTATCTCGGGCCAGTGTCTTGACCTTCTCAGTCTTTCTTCCTTTGAATGCAAATGCTTCGACCCAGAGTCCAACCAGGCAGAACTGATCATAATCCAACTGTGTTCTCTCCATTAGAACTGGAGTGAAGCAGGAAAGGGAGCAGGGTGTGAGGTGAGGCGCACCAATGTTGCAATGGAGCAGGCAGTGCTAAAAAACATAGTCCTTGGCCTTCCGCACTGTACTGACCGTGCTTTTCTGTTTTCAAAATTGTTTCAGTCACAGGACATAGTCAATTCCAAGATGATGACTTGCTTCCCAACCCTGCGCATGTCTTTCCTGTGCAAACCAACCAACCCAGACCCCATACTCCCAACCACTGCTCCATCACGCGCCCACTCAGGGCCTCTAATCCCCTGGCCTTGTCACCCCAGGGCCAGAGAGCACCAGACCACTGTGGACTGTTCCTATGCTCCAGGCCTCCTGAGATGATTCAAACTAGCAGTCCCAATCTGCTCACCCTGCCACACCCATTCCTTTCCTTAGAAACCACATTAAAGGCCTCCAGGTTGTCCCCTGACCTCCCAAGGTGCCTCCTCCATGGCATGCTATGTCCCCTGTCTTCAGAACTGTGAATGAGCAACTGTCTTCTCAATGGCAACCTTGAAAACCCCAGACAATAACAAAACCTGTATTTTAAAACACACTCAGGGGTCTTCAGTTGCAAAGATAACTGCCTGGTGCCATAAGGCAGCAAAGGTGTGGTGAAAGGCACCAACCATGAGGAAAGGAATTTTTTCTCCTGAAATTTCACTTCAAGTCAGGTTTACTCTCCTTTCTATTTCATCCATGATCACTCAAATAGCACAAACGATGGTTTAAAGAGCAAACTATGTTACAATGGGTGGGACCAGGATGCTTGGTGACTTGGGGTTGAGCAGGTTTGCATTTCTACAGCTCCACTCCACCAGGTTCCTTACAAGGCTCTCTGCTTCTGCTCATGCCAATTCTTCCTGGGACATGCTGCCATCTCTAGCCGGTCTGTCAGCTACACATCCACCTTGCAGATCGGGCCACAGTTCTTCTCCTGCTTTCTGGGAAATCCAGGACCTTTTCCACCTTGGCACCAGATCATCCTTTGATTTTTGTATCAAATTCCTCAACTTGAAGCAATTCACATCCAGGCTTGGAGACATCGCTAATATTTAGCAACCCCACTTCCCTGGACTGACAGTGCCTCTATTCTAAGAACACCCTTCGGTTGCTTCTCCCTTCACTATCCTGCTCTGCCCACTTGATCCCTTAAGGTCACATACCCAGTCCCAACTCCAACCAGCAACTCTACCTTCTCAAGACAGTTGACCACTGACCCACTGTTCCATGCAGCCCCCTGTCAATAGCTCCTCTCTTTGCAAACATTAGCACTGCACTTGAGTATTCAGCATTGCCATTTAGATTCCTCTGGTCACCAGGAAGAACGGAATGTGATATAATCACACAGTTGAACATTATTCAGCCATTAAAAAGGAATGACCTATTGGTAAGCTACATCATAAATCAACCTCAGAGACACTGTGTTAAGTGAAAGAACCCGGACACAAAAAAACATATATTGCCTGAATCTAATGATATGACAGATCTGGATAAGTAAATAGAGCACAGACTAGTGGTTGCCAAGGACTAGAGGATGAGAAGAATTAGGAGTAATGACTGATGGGGATAGGGTTTTCTTTGGGGGTGATGAAAATGTTTGGAACTAGACAAAGGGGGTGGTTGCTGTGCACTATAAGTGCACAATTATCCAATCGAATCAGACATTTTTACATGTTTTATGTAAACTTTACTCAAAAAAAAAAGAATTAGATTGGATAATTCATCCAATTACATACAATGCATAGTGGCCATAAAAATAAATATATATTTTTATATTTATATATAAATAAATTATATCTATTTATAAATTATATATAGTAGGCATATATATATATATATAAATATTTATATATATATTTATATATATATAAATATATATATATGAAGATATATAAGAGGTAGCCTAGGATATACAAAGAGCTCTGAACCCACAAGGAAAATTCCAAACATCAATTTCATATTTCATGTTTGGGAAACATCAAGCAAATCATCTCTAATGGCTGCTCGACCCGCATGAATATAACCAAAATACTTACCTTAGTGTTGTTATGAGGATTAAATGATACAACGTAGGGACATCACACCGAAGACATTCATATCACATATTGCAAGACATTAAGTTACAAAGCACAGGGACAGACAAAACCAAATCAAAAATAAACTCTTGGGTTCTAACTGCAGGTTACCATAGGGATGGACAGGAAATAAGTCTGGAGGGGGTTCAGTGGACCGTGGCGGGAAATTTCTGGTACTTGCTGGTGGACATAATGTACAATAACATTCACTTGAAGAGGTGTGACCTGTACTCCTCAGACATACACAGTGATATAAACCAATGTCACCTCAATTTAAAAAAACGAAAGTTTGGTAAGGAAAAACAGCAGATACAAAACTGCGGCTATGTAGACTACATTTACATATATTAAAATGTATCTCCGTAGATACAGAAAAGACTTCAGGAACTAACTAGTGTTTTAATCCTAGGGAAGTTTTTTCTGTAAAACTGCCTACCCAGTTTGCATCAGGAGCCCGGGCAGCCTGGTTCTAGCTCTGGCTCTGCCTGAAGCAGTCTGGGGTCTCCATGAAATCCCCTCCCCCTCTGGTTTTGAGAACACCTGACCTGTGCCCATGGTCCAGTTTAACCAGACTCACTCAGGCCTTGCCTCTTCTCTTTCTCAGGGCTACTGGAGGTACCATGGGAGCCCCAGGGATGAGTGAGAGTGAGTCCCAGGGAGGGGGTGGATAGGCAACCTCTGCCAACCAGGCAGCCTCTGAGAAAGGGGACAGACGGCCCAGCACATGGTGCTGTCAGTGTGGCCAAAGGGAAGGTGTCCTTTGAGTGGGGACCTAAAGGCAGCACGTGGCCTGGCCTTTGCCAGCGGAGGGGGGACAGACCCATGTGAGCAGCTGGGGGAAAAGCCATCATAAATCCACACTGAACTCTCTAGCACAATATTCTCAAAGTGGAGCCCCTACACAAGCAGCAGAAGCATCACCCGGACCTGCCTGGAAAGGCAACACCGGCATTAGAATCAGAAACTCAAGGCGGGCTGCAAGGCCTCTAGCTGTGTCCTTTCCCTCGGCACCTGCTTCCCTACAGCACATCACTCTCCTCCTGTCCCCTCCCCTTACACCCTGACTCTCTCATCCCTCTCTCTGCCCCCCAAAACCATACCCCTCACCTTCACTCCCCAAAAATAGTGTGAAAATCATACCTCAAAGCTTTATGGCCCCGCCCACCCTCCAGGCCCCAGTTGGTTGAGCTGACAAAGTTTCCTGATCAACTTTTCCTTTCATTACCATCCAGCAACTTGGGAAAGGCAAACACCTAAAGCAGGCAGAGCCATAATAAATCTACCTGCTGGTGCACCCCCAGGCTTTTCCATAGCCCCTCCCATACCATTTTGCAGCCCAAGACCTGTGCTCCCCAAGGCAGTGGTCCCTTAGCCCTGAGGTCCTAGACAGAAAGAGTCAACAGGATCTCCTTCAGTTCTCCCCAGACAGCTGGGTGCTGGAATCCCATCACCCCAGCGGGAGATCCCCACCCACCTCCAGGGACCCCTCCAGAGCTGGGAGGAGGAGGGAGGGAGAGATTAGAACTAGAACAGTGCTCATCACTCTTAAGGAGACAGAGTGACTAGAAGTTTCCTTTCTAGAACTCCCCAGGAAATAGCTCACAAAGACTCCCTCCAGGGCAGCTCCACCCCTGTAAGAGATCCCTTCCTCCCCTCCTCCTCCAAGGAGCTGTCTGGGACCACCCCCACCGCCCAGGTGTCAGCAGAGAGAGCAGGGGCGGGAATCCCAGAGTCAATATGTGTTTGGGGAGACTCACCCCCTATTATTCCAAAATCTTTGGCCACACCCTGCAGACAGTCTGGCTTTGAAATCATACTTCCAACACCTACTAGCTGGGTGACCTTTGAGACTGAGTTTTCTGGGAAACCTGGATAATAATACCCTCCTCAGAGAGCTGCAGAGAAGATGGAAACAAAGGACTTAACACAAAATACACACAGTAAATGCTCCATAATGGAAGCTCTTCTGCTCATCACCACCATCTCATCCATCCTTCATCCAAACGGCTTCAAAGGCTAATCATCACTTATGGGGAAAGGCCTGAATTCCTCAGCACTAGCTCTCTGGATCCCACTGGTCTCCAAGCCAGCTGCTATGCAAACACATTTCCCACCTGTCACATACACCTCCAAGTTCTCCCTAGCTAACAGGCCCTCCCTCCAGGACATTCCTGCACCTTCTCAGAAAGCTCTTCTGGACCCTGTGGCTACTCCCTCTCCACCCCAGGGTTCTGCCTGGACCTCTAGGTGATATGTGCCTGCTCTGAGACAGCATGGACTCCAGGACACCGTGGAGTTCCCTCTGCTGAGCGAGCAGAAGAGCAAAACAGATGTTTGGAAAACTAGATGGAAGGAACCCTTCCAGGTTCAGAAATCAAGTCCTAATCAGCCAGCAGTGAGGAGACACCTCTGACCCTCTCCCACGGCTGTCAGAGAAGTCACATGACCATGTTAAGGGACTTGTCCTGGCTACCTTGGGGAGGTCACATGCAGAGAGGCGCCTCAGGGTGCCCAACCTGAAACAGAAAGCGGCAGAGCAACCAATGCTGACCCAGCCCTGAAGGGACAGAGGACAAGGCCTGAGTCGAGCCCAGGATTCCAGTGCCTGCCTGTCTCCTCACCTGCCTCCAATCCTTGGGCTGGGAGTCACCCTCCAGGTGTGCTTCAAGTCCCACCTCCCACGGCGCGCCAGTCCAGCACCACCCACTCTACCCCTAATACTCAGCCCGCCACCTAACAGTACATCAGGGGTGGGGGTTAAAGCAGGTCCTGTACTCACACAGATGCCCATGTAGCTCTAGCACGCGTGCCCAAGAACAGCTTAACCTAATTGAACAGCTGGGCTGACATGTCAATACAGGTGAGCAGGCCACGCGGGGCTTCCCACCCGTGTTGACTGCACAACAGAGCTCCAGGTGGACGGACTGCTGCCTTCATCACCCTTTCCCACACTGTCCAGTTCCCGTGCCTGCAGCCCACTTATCACACCCCACCAATCTGAACTCGCCAGCTTATGGAGCATGCCTTCTTCCCAAGCAGCCAGCACAGTCTCCCAGCCCCAGGTCCCTGGTCCAGATCCAGGAACTCAAGACACCTGCCTCCTCTTTAGAAGGACCCAACAAGACCTGCACTCACAAAATCTTCTTGCACATAGGGGAGGATCAGAGGAGACAACAGAGAGAAATGAAACTAGACCATGGGGAGGTCTGACAGGAAAACGCCACTGCAGGGGAGAAAGCAGTTTTCCCATAGGCCTTACCAGGCACAGCCTGGGTGCTCTGTTTTAGTTAAAATTCCTGCCACCAGGTTGTCCTTAGAGAAAGCATTCTCCCCAACAGGAAATGCAGGGGAAAAAGGGACAGAATGGAAGAAACAGAACAGGGTGACACAGAAAGGATCCAGAAAGCTGTTCCCAGTGTCTCTCTCTGATTCTGAATAAATGCCAAATAAGACAACCAGAACATCCTCCGAATGCCAAGAGTCCCCTTACACTATGATTCCCAAAGGGGCCTGGGCACTGAGATGGATTTTGGGGTGACATTTTAAGAACATAAAGATGGCAATTACAAAAGATGATCACTGGTGGTGACACTCAAACTAAACCTAAAGTGGCATATGCTTGAGAATGGGGATGGGGGTTGTTGCTCACTGCAGGGATCTTGTATAAAGGAATCTGAGCCCCCAAGGAGAGCAAATCATCATCAGGCTCTCTTTTCTCTGGAAGACTCTGGAACCCTTCTCTTCCACATCCCTCATTTCCTATCTCTTGTCTTCAGCACTACCACAAAAAACATCTGGAGAACCAGAAACATCTGGATACTTCCTCAGGCTAAAAACAAAATAAACAAACAACAAAAAAAGAGCAGCCATGGTTATGTGCTCGTTCAATGAGTGCCCTAAATAGCCCTGTCATTGAACATGCCTGTCAGAAGGGCTGGGGACCTCACTCGCCTGGTACAGATGCCCAGCATGGCCTCACAGAGCCGATGTTACAGCCCAGCCTTGGGCTTTGTTTTCCAGTTCAATCTGAATTCTTAAGAAAAGGAGCCCACTGGAATCATCCTCGTGTTAGAAACAGACACAGACCTCACGACACAGACTCCTCCAGGGACAAGAGGCCTATCTCCCCTGTTCTCTCTTCCTGTTTTTATCTTTGAAAGCCTGCTAGTTTAGGGGGAGTAGCTGCAGCAACTCCTGCCGGCAGATGGATGGACCAAGCCAAGAACTCTGCTTCTTTTTTTTTTTTGGTAGTGACCTTTCCAAAGGCAGGCGCTGAGTGTGCCTAAAACATACCAGTTCCCAGAACCCTAATCTCAGGCAGTCAGGAACACTTTTCGTCCCTGACAAGACCCCTAAGCTATGAGCTCAGGCCCATGGGTAGGCTGGGGCCCTGAGAAGGCTGTCCATTATGAGAGGCCTGTGATCTCAGCCTGAGGAAGGGAGAGGTGCAATCTCCCACACAGAATTTCTGAAATAGAATCATAGTAAAATGGATAGGGGAAAGGGCTCCCTGAGAAATCTGGGCCTAAAGCTCAACAAGCTGGCTCACAGCTCAACCCTCTCCAGGATCCTCCCAAACAAATCCCAAACCAGTGTGGCTCTCCCCAGAGAAGACACTTGACCACACAGCCTCCAGAAACTCAGGGCATCTTGGGAAGCCAATCTACCTGGCCCCATTGTCATTCTAACCAAAACCCCTCAGGTTGCAACCTAAAGCAGAACCTCCTTCTGTTCTCAGAAAGCACCCAGAAAGCAGTTGACCTCTCCTTTGACTCATTCAACAAGCACTTATTAAACCTTACTGCTGAGTGAAAGAGACATAAATCCAATGTCTTTCCTGACAAGGGTAGCAGTACCAAGGACCAGAGAGATCAGGCAGGGGAGGACAGAGTGATGTCTGGAGGTCGTGTCCCAGCCCCACTGTGGATTTGATGGCCCTGGGTAACTCACTTCACCTTAGGGTACTTAGCCCTCCTCTCAGACACAGCAAGGGAAGGTGACCTCAAAGGTCCTGCCAGCTCAGATTGAGATAAAACAGAAACTGGGAGTTGGGGAGGATGTCCAAAAAATGGTCTGGACTATATGTGACGAGCTAAAGGCATGTGGATTGCTGGGGAATCCAGCCAGGAGTGGAGAGTAAAGGTTAACTTTGAAAATACCAAATCTTCAAAAGCCTATACCACTTCTCAGTCTAGCTCTGGCCTTCTCTACTCCTGGGAAGGCAATTCTAGGGCCCCCTCAGACTCTACCATTCCACATCGTTTTATCTCTAGCTAGGCCACACCCAGGCCGTCACACTTGTTGAGCAGCTTTGTACAATTTTCTTACCCTCACTGAACCTTACTTTTCAAACCATAAAATGGGCATAGGTAATACCTATCTTTACTGATGCTCTAGTGTACAGAAATGGTACCAACCACGAATTTGTTGCTGTTTTTTCCCTTTTTTTGACCAATGATTTCTTTGGTGCATGATTCCCCATGCGCAATGAAGAATGTCGCAGGAACACCGGGGATAGAAAAGCAGTATTTCCGAGTACCGGTTTTGAGCATGGAGCTTGACCTGACTCATCTCGAAGGAAGCTCCTCTGAGAATTCACAAATGAGGAAACTGAGCATCTTCAAGGCTAAGCAACTGCCCAAGTCTGCACAGGTTGTCAAGCAGGATTTGAATGTTAGGCTGCTTCCCTCCAAAGCTCCCACCAGCTTGGGACCTCCGAAAGAAGAGCAGAGGAGTAAGCCACAGACGGACCTGCAGCCCCCTCCAGTCACCAGGGAGAAGACCCACAGGTTTTCCCACGGTCCACACTGGTCCTTGGGCCTGACAGGAACTATTTATTCCAGACTGATATTTTCTGTAAACACAGCTTAGGTTGCCAAGGGAGGGAGAGAAATTAATTTGTTAGAGAGGAATGAGACAGAATCATTAAACTTCCTTGGCTCAGTTGGGGACCAGGGGACAGGGTGGAACCAGCCCTGGGCAGAGCCCTATGCCAGCCTCTTCCCCAGCCCTAGCCAAGACGAGAACACCTCCATGCCTGGCCGGGGCGAGGGCCTCCATGCGTGAGTGTGCCCACAGTCTCGCTGGCCAGAACACTTCTTACCCAAGCCCTAGGGAGGTCTTCGTGGCACAAGATGAAATGACCCAGATTCTCTCTGAGCCGGGCCACTTGTCCTCCCACGATGGCGCTGGCCCCTGGGAGGACTAATGAGCCTCTCTTCGGTGTCTGCGGGACCGTTTAGAAAATTACTTTTCCAGCAACCGGAGAGAGGGGGTGGCGTGTCCCACAGGGCCTCTGTGGCCTTGGGGAAGAGCTCCAACCAGGGAGAGAGCAGTTTAATTACAAAACCCAGGCCCTCTGGATTTAATAGAATGCACCTTCTTACTACATGGCTTTCCTTTTTAAAGTCTCCTTTCTTTTACCCAAACACCACGTTGCTTTTAATATACTTCAGCGAAAGGTTAAAAAAAGAAAGAAAGAAAGAAAAGAAACAAATGTGGTGAAAATCATGAATCTAAATGATGGGCCTGCGGGAGTTCATTACTCTACTTGAAATGTCTCATTTTAAAACATTAAAGACAAGGCCCCACCCAGGGGCAGGAGTTATAATGCAGGTGGGGGTGGGGCAGGGGTATGGTTGGAGGGAGACAAGGTCGAGGAAGAAAGAAAGAGATGACATAGGAGGGATCAGAAGCTGTGGTGATATCCTGAGAAAGCAGCATTCCCCACCAGGACCTGATATCCAGACCTTCTGTTGAGAATTCATTCTTTAGGGCTTCAGAAACACCAGCCCCCCTGCCAAAAGGTCTTAAGGCAAAAATCCCCTTCTCTGGAAATTTTATAGCAGGAATACTTTTTCCAATTGAGTTGAGGGAGATGCCAGGCTGCCTAGCAGAGAGCCAGCCTAGCCTACCTACCAGGGCCTCGCCCTGACCTTGATTTGATTGAGGAGATGAGTCAGTCCTAAGGTACAAGGGACACTCAGACTTTGTCCCCTCATCCCAGTGAGTGATATGATGATTCTCACAGAAATATGCACAGCAGGTTTCATTATAAGGGCTGGAGAGAGACAGAGACAGAGACAGAGACAGAGAGAGAGAGGAGAGAGAGAGAGAGGGGAGAGAGGAGAGAGAGCGAGCAACCTAGTAAAAGTTGAATAAAACTTAACTGTTTTCATTGTAAATCTTTTCAACCAGGGCCTCAGTTTCCAAGAACCTGCTGATGACAGTTAAGTGGGAAATTACTAGACAATGACATTGTGAACATATTTCCTTTTGTGCTCACAGAGAAGACACTCCAATACTGAGGAAGAGGCCAACCTATGACTTTCATTCACAAGCCCTCTCGGATATAAATTAATTTGTGTTTCCCAAATTCATAGGTTGAAGCCTTAACTTCACACCCCCATGTGACTGTATTTGAAGAAGGAGCTCCAATTAGTTAGGTGAGGTCATAAAGATGGGACCCTCATCCACTAGTACTGATCCCCTTATAAGAGGGAAACATCAGAAATCTCTTTCTCTTCAAGTTCATGTTCAGAGAAAAGGTCAAGTGATAAGATGGCCATCTGCAGGCCAGGAAGAAAAACAGAATCTGCCAGTGCCTTAATCTTGAACTTCTAGACTCTAGAATTTTAAGAAAATAGATGACCAGTATGTTTTGCTATAGCAGCCCAAGTTGACTAGCACATTCTCCTTCCCCTTGATGCTAAAACCCAAAGTGCACTGCAGTCCCATCTGGCTTACCAGGCAGATCTGTCTGGCTGAAGTGCCTCCAAAGGTACAGGGTCCCTCCTCCACTTCCACCCAACCAGGCATGATCAAGGACAGGAAGCATAAAAAGCCACAAGTGGATCCGCATTTTCAAGAAAGAAAAGGGTGCTGGTATCAGTGAAAGCCCACTCCCTCCCCAGCCTCTATTCTTCCTCCCAGGGTCCCTAACAGGGAAGGGAGGGGGAATATCTGTCTAATGATCAGTTCAGACAAAGCCAGTGAGCCCTTGAACTTCCTCAGTCCCTGGACATCCCGATTCCCAGAGAAGATACTGCCTGAAGTGCCTATCATCTTCTATCTGAACAAATATTTGTGTGTGCCAGGGATTGCCCTTCTTTCATTGAGGAACAGATGTCCCCTTCACTGGGTGCTGGAGATCGACATGCTAAAGCATCCAAGCTCTTGATTGTGAAGAGGCCAGAATTCTACCAATGAAGGAAGTGATGTGAAAGGAGAACAGAAACTCAAGTCAGAGCAGAGGTCTAAATCCCAATCAACTTAAATGGATCTAAAGCAACCACAACAACCTGTGTGACTTTGGGGGGGGGGAGAAGGGATCATCTCGCCCCTCTGGGCCCCAGTTCATTCTGCTGAAAGTGAAAGAATTGAAGGAGATGGCTGAAGTTCTTTCTGGGGCTGGCATTCTAGAATTCTATGAAGTAAAAGTTGAAAATGATACAAATGAAAACTTGTAGGTGAAGATGCCTGAGAAGTGCTGAGGGAAAATGCAGAGGGGACTTCCAACATGGTAAGACAGTAAGATGAGCCCTGGCTACCAAGTCTTCTGAGGACAAAGAGATAGCTATTTGCAGGAATCAGAGTGGATTCAATTCCATGGGAGCCATGATTTTCAGTTTCAGTAGGTCTGAGGAACAGAGCACTCAGGCCCTAGGAGCTAAGATCCATGCTGTTTACTGGTTCTTGGAAAGGCGAGTGGCCCATGTTCACCCAAGGATTCCACCTTACCACCTAGCCTATGCACCATCATTCCAGGTACCTTCAGAGGGAGACCAGCACCCTTCTAGACTGATCAAGATTCCAGGCCAGTTCCTCAAGGACACCTGTCCTCTGCCCCATCAGAGGCTCCTCCTGTTCTGTCCCTAAAGTGGACCAGACCATCCCACCAGAGAACCAAAGGCCAGGAGGGTGCCACTATCTGGTTTTGAATGCAATACTATTCCTTCACCCTGGCAGGCCTTCCACACCCCCTCTTTCTCACTTACCTACTTAAAAAAAAGTCTCTCCCATCACCTCTTCCTGCTCACTCTCACTGCTCCCTCTTCTACCTCATTTCTCATCCCATTCCACTGGGCCTGAGTCAGTTTTTCCCCAGAGGTCCTGCCACATGTTCCCCACCCCACTAACTCTCCCTGCCCAACCCCCTTCTGAAGAGCACCTGAATCATGCAAAGACCTGGAAGGATCCCCTCCTACAGCTTCATGGATGAGGTTGCCAGGAGTGTTAGAATTCCAGCCTCAACTCCTGCCTGCCCCAGGAAGGACCCCGCCCCAAGTCACCAGGAAGCATGCAAGCGGAGCAGTCTAGCAGCCGGAGCTCCAGCTGGAAGCCTCTGTACCTGCATTTCCCCTGCAGCCTTGTCCAGCTTCTCAGTGCTTCTCAGTGCAGACTCTACCTCCTTCCTGAATCCTCCTTGGTCTATTGCCTGGATGTCCCAATGGCTGCTGAACTCCTCCTCTCACCTGCTGTGATGCGTGCTCCCCACCCAGACTTCCAACTTGCTTCTCCAAGCTCCGTACCTTACTCCCCGCTGAACTGTGTGCTGTCAGCTGCCACCCACCCCTTCACCAGGGCCAAACACCATGTTCTTGTGGGCAAGGCCAGCAGCTTCCTCACCACCGGAAGACAGGCCATGCACACAGAGGCGCTCCAGTCCTATCTGTTCCCTTAGATGACACTGACCAACCTGTTCTTCGGAGGGAGAAGGCAGAGGCAGGCTGCCAAGGTGCCCTGCGCCAAGCCAGCATCACCCTCCTGGGACAGGTCTCCTCTGTCCAGTGCTGCCTGGTGGCACATTTATGAGTCACAGTGATGAGGCCCACAGTCCTCTAGTGCGATATTCTCTACACACACTCAGACACAGATAAATGTCCAACAGACAAACTATTCCCGCCTGGAGACCAGCATTCAGGCTCCAGGACACAGGGGAGGAGAGCCAGGGAGAAGACACAGACTGAAACCTCACCTTGGCCTGAGCAGGGATTTATTATCTCCATTTCCTGCTGCTTAGAGTGGAAGTGAAGCGGGAAGTACCTCAAGAAGTAGAGGCAAGGAATAAGAAGGCGGGGTGTGAAGAGAGGAGTGAACTATTAGTGCCCCAGATCCCCAATGGGATCCACAAAGGGTCGCACTGCCTGCAAGATCTTGGGTCTGCACCATCTCAGACAGATGCCCAGAGTCAAGCAAGCCCTGGCCTGCAGAGGGCAGACACCAAGCCTTGCAGTGCCTCCTCTGCCCTCCTGGACCACAGTCAGCCTAGAGTGGCAGGGAGAGACAGGGGACCTCCCATCACACCCTGCAATCACCCCCTAGGGCCACCCTCACAGAGGGCTACAAACTGGGGGCTCAAAGCTCTGCAGGCCAGAAGTTCAAAATCAAGGTGCCAAAAGAGTCTCTCCCTTGGGGACTGTGAGATTTGCTCAGTTTCTGGTAGCCCCAGCTGCCCCTTGGTTTGTAGATGGAATTTCTCCTTCGTCTTCGGGCCACGTTCCCTCAGTGCATGTCCATTTCTAGGCCCAAATTTCTATTTTTATTTCTCATAAGGACACCAGTTTTAATGAATAGCCCCCACCCATCCCATGACCTCATCTAACTTGATCATCTGCAAAAGACCCTTTTTCCAAATAAGGCCACAGGTGCTACAGGCTAGAATTTCAACATTTGGAAGATACAGTTCAACACATACCAGAAAACGAGCCATCAAATGTACCATTATCGTCCCTATTTAGGGTTTACCCTAGATAGTAATAGGACAGATAAAATTATTGGGGGAAGTTACTTTTATGATCTTTACTTGTCAATGAGAATGCTGAGATCCAAGGAGGTCAAGGGACTTGCCTGAGGAAGGACAGCTTGTGAATGACAGAATTCAAACCCAGGTGGTCCTTAGCCATTTACTAGAAAATAATTATATTACACGATGTGCATGAATAACTATCAGTGCTGAACAGCACAGATACTATCTCACCCTGACACCTACTTCTAAGTGCAGGGTCTGGGTATGGTTCATCCTGGCCATCAAGACTGAGCTATGACGTTCTTGAAGGGCAACCGCCCCCCGCATCCTGGTTTAAGTCACCACACAAGGGCAGGACAGGTCTGCAGTGAGTGATTGATACCTAGGTGGGAAGAGTTCCGAGTGGGCGAGTCAAGAGCAGGAGGCAGGGAGAACACAGGGCAGTAGCTTCCATTTCAGAGACCTTCTCTGCCAACACCCCTTCCACCCCAGGGGGTACAAGGTCACACCATATCCAGCCCAACTGTTGCCTAATAGTGGAAGGGACTTAATGGTTTGTCCAGAGGCTTTTTACTTAATGGGGAAGTCGTTGGGAGAGAAATTTGTGCATGAAATGCCTGAAACTACTGGCTTCAAGCCCCACGGCTGTCCCTGGTGCACTAACCACAGTCTTGGCCTGGAGCCAGGCCCTTGAGTCGGCCTTCTCCATAATTGTATGTGCTCGTTGGTGTTGTTGCTGTTATTATTACTGTTGTATTAATCATATTACTCGATGTTTCTTCCCCAGCCACTCCGGGGACAGCACAGCACAGACATTAGCTCATAATAATGCAGCCCTTACTGGGAGGCAGAAAACTGTGGAGGCCTGGGACTAGCAGCTGCCTGCTGGACATAAGGGGCCCTGGAAGGGGTCTGCACACTCCTCACATGGCCGCACAGCCACCCTCTCTTGGCAAGGTGCGCAGGCCGAGTCTGGGTTTAGATGAGCAGCTCTTGTGTTGAAACGTACGAAGCCACTGGAGAACGAGCGTGGGCACAGCAGGCAGCTGAGTTAGACACTTAGCTGACTTACCTCCTCGTGGCCTGTTTCTGAGACTATGGGCTTCCATGGGCAGTGAGGAAGGGCTGAATGTTTTACACACGCTCTTACACAAACCTGGAAACAGGAGTGAACAGCAACAACCCCATGAGGTCAAATGGGGACACTGAGGGTCAGACAACTGTGGTCACATATCCACCTGTGGACACAGGTAAGTGATGGACTTTGGTGTCAAAGCCCAAGTGCCTGGCATTAAACCACTGAGTCATGACCCTAGGACAGGGGTGCTGAGCTCAGCTCATGACTGTGGTACTGAAAATCCCCTCTCACCCCAGCAGAGCCCTAGCTGTAAGCACCCACCTTTCCCCAGACCATGTAATAGTGAGCTCCAGATGGGGGCCCACAAGTAAGAGGCTTGGCACCCTTTCTCATCATCGGGAGCCCTTAGAAGCATGGGAGCCCCAGGAGAGCCCAGGAGCTGTGACCATACTCAGAGAACACCCCACACACAAATCAGTAAGAAGACTGTTTCTTAAGTACGGAATTCATGACATTCTGACAGGAGCTCAGCATAACACAGAGCAGAGACAAGTTCCCAACTGGCCTTCCTGGGACGGAACATCAGTGCAAACCTCAAAAGGAGGGAACGGGCCGGTTTAGGGACTGTTCTGGGCTTGGGCTCAGGGAGGAGTCACACAAAGCAGCAGCTCAGGAGGGTACTTGGTCTTGAGGCCTAAGTACCCACTCAGCGCATACCTGCACCCACCTCCCTGACCCACACCCTTAGCACAAACCTGCTGTCTGTCTTGTGAAACCATGAGCCCCACCCCCCAGCCTGGTTATAAAACCCGTATCTACCCCACCCTAGGAGAAGGGGAAGTAGAGCGCCTGATTATAGGAACATAATTCTTATGTTCTAGGCTCTGTCTTCCCTGGGGAGATGGGAAGCTTCTCCATTCCCGAACACCCCCCTAAAGGCCTCAGTGTCCCACCCACTTGCTAGGTGCCCAGAACTGAGCACCTTTGTATCATCCCACAGCCAGAAACTGGGTCCTTGTGAGAGGAGGAAGAAAGGGGCCCAACCCTTCCTTCAGGGAGCTCCCACTCTTTTTTTTTTTGAGACTAGGTCTCGCTATTTTTGCCTGTGGAACCTCAGGCTCCTGTTGCCCGGGGTACCACAGACTCAAGCAATCCCCAGCCTCAGCTTCCCAGGTAGCTGGGATTACAGGCGTGTGCCACCACAACCAGCCATTTTTTTTGGAACAAGGTCTCGCTACGGGCCCCAGGCGGGACTCGAACCGTGATCCCCAGCCCCGACCGCTTCATAGGCTGAAGCTTGCAGGCACGAGCCACTGTGCCCGGCCTCCTAGGTAGCTCCCACCCTTGAGAGAGGCAGTTCTTCATCCTTAAGAGCTCCTAGCCTGACAGGAGAGATGCAGACCCTGCCCCCAGCATCTAGTCTGTTGAGATGGGCAAGCATCCTGACCAGAAGTTTCCATGATGTTTTTCCAAAAAGGGCTGACGGTGGGCCCCAAGGGAGAAAGTCCCCCCCCAGGACCACCCAGCAGTGGGCGATCCCTCCACAGTTTAGTATCCAGCACCAGGAGCTCAGGGTCCTCCTGGGGCAGAGAAGAGGGCCCTGGGGGGTCAGGAAAGCAGACAATACTGAGATGGAAGGGGTGGGGCTGGCCAATGATTTCCTGGAGAAAATCAGGAGTCACCCCAGGATTCGTGCTTGGTCACCACTGGCCCTGGGCAACCTCTGCCAAGGCCCACCTCCCTCACTGTCTCAGAGCAGCTGATAGCAGTTTTATTTCTCACATGCACAAACCAAGGCTCAGGTGCCCTAAGGTGGAAGTTTCTGGCTGCTCATTCTGTTCTTCCTATGACTCCAGGCTGGCCTTCATGGCCCGGGTGACAAGGCTGTGAAGGGAATGTGACCAGGGCCCTAACACCAGAGCTGATGGGCTGGCCCTGAGACAAGGAGACTGAAGCAAAGGTGGAGGTCACCACAGGATACTTGAGCACCTCTGTGCCACACACAGGGCCCTGCACAGGAGGGGCACATGGGTTCATGCAGTCAGAGGGGCTGGCATCTGCTCTACTGCCAGCAACCTGTTACCCAAAGGATGAGAGGGTGGACAGGACCATGAGTGTGCAGCCCCTCAGCTCATCCTGTTCCTTCTGAGCCCTCTGTCCCTCCTATTGGGGGACAAGCTTGTCCACCTCCTGGGCAAAGCCCAAGTCTGTCCCTACAGGGGCCAAGAACTCTCTGAAGGCAAAAGCTGGTCGCCCTCTAAAAGATGGAGGTTTAATGGCGCTGGGCAGAGAAGCAGGGCTCTGGGCCTCCCGCAGGAGGAGGCAGTGCTGTCCTGTGTCCTATCACGGGGGCCCCTAGTTCTCTCAGGCACCCCCATCCTCCACTGACTTCTTTGGAGAGATGTTTCAGGCGGAATCACAGCCCTCTCACATAGGAGCACTTCAGTAGCAGAGATGCCCTGGAGGGTGGGAGGGTCTCTCTGGGCAATGAGGAGTGGGGAGGTAGTTGCCTCCCACCACCCCACAGTTTTTCCTCCACCCTGGCTCATGGAGTGTTTCCTTTGGTCATTTCTCCCCTTTGTACTCCATGGTCAACCTGGTGGGCGTGGGCTGCCTTTTGCAATGGGCCCCAGGTTGAAGGGTGTGTGTATGTATGTATGAAGGTGTGTGTATGTGTGCTCGCACATGTCGGTGTGTGTGCATGCCCATCTGTCCCGGGGAGCAATAATAGTTAATAAATAAGTGAATGGCAAAAATAGCCTCAAAGGAGCTGACAGGCAGAAGGCCAGAGCGGCTGGGCGTGGGGCCAGCACCCTGAAATGCCAAATGTTAATTTAGCCAAAAAGAAAAAAGGTCCATTTCGAGACCGCCTCCATGAGCCAGGGTCAGGGTCTGTTGTGGTTTCTGGCACTGGCACAGCCCCTTCCCAGGCATCCTGAGCCCTGCCCCAGGCATGGAGGCCCCTTGCTCTGTATGAGGGTAACCGAGTGCTGGAAAGAAGGGGCCCAGTCTGGGGCACACAAGGTTATGAACGGGCAGGAAGCCGACAGGCCTCTTCCCAGCAGGCTTCCAACCGTCCACCCAGCTGGCTGGCCCTGTGTCCAACCCCAAATGTCCAACCGTCCAGGGGAATGTTCTGGACATTATCACAATCTCTTGCCCTGGGCATGGGCCCTGCCCCACCTAGACAGTCCCTTTGGGGAAGACGAATTCGACAGTGCCTCAGCTGTGCCTCATCCTGGGGCCTCTCAGGGTTCCGACTGTGCTCAGGCCTTCTCTCTGAGAGGCCACGCGGCCCGTGCTTTCCCTCGCTGAGGCCTCTGCTGGCCCATGAGTGGTTCTGTTATCCTTCGTTGCATGTGTGCCTGTCTTTAATGAAATTACAAAAGGAAACACATCTGGGAGAAGCAGAAGTGTGGCCCCTCTTCCGCAGCGGCTCCACCCTTTTTAAAACCATCCTCAGCTTATCTGTCAGCCTCTCTGGCTGGGCTCTCAGAGGGGCTGCTGGTCACAGGCCTGACCACACAGCAGTCCCCAAATTTAGGGGTCCCTGATTCTTTCCTTTCCCATGTTCACGCTCCCCTCGCCAAGCCCTGGCCCAGTTCCCTGGTGCCAGTCAGTTCTAGAGGCAGGGGCTGAGCAGGTTACTTGGTTCTCAGCTAGATGAGGATAACACAGGGCTGGGGTGGCAACCCAGACCCAAGACCTCACCCTTCTGCCACTCAGCCTTCTTTTAGGAAGTAATGTAATTTTCTTCTACCCTGTTTACAGCTAGTCAGGCATTGGAGGCAAACTCTAGGCTCTCCAATGTGTAGGGATTTAAAAGCGCAAACAATGCCCGGTGGGGCAGAGTCTGGGGCGTTTGCCGAGGTGTTTTACTCTGCAACCCCTGTGCTGAGTGCTTTGCAGACACCACACGCAGTGTCCACTAAAACCCTCAGGGGGAGCAATTTTTTCTACATTCTATTTTATGGAGAACACTTAGGCTCAGGAAGGGCAAGCTGCCTGTCAAGGAGACACAGCTGGGACGCAGTGGAGCTGGGATCTGAACACTGTAGGTACAGGAATCCATCAGTGAATACGAGTCCCTGTCTCCCGAGGCTGTGGAGCTGGTCTCCTGGTTAGGGGGCATGAGGAGGTGGCTTTGGCACCACTGATAACCAAGGTGAGAAATGAATAGGGAGAGGCCTACCTGCTCCCGTGACTCTCCCCCTAGTCTGAAGGCCCTGAACTTCAAGCCTACCAACCCTCCTGCCCCAGCCTCACAAACAATGGCAGCAGCCTCCCACCTACCCACTCAGCACCACCTCAGTGCTCCCCTCTCCCTGGAGGTTCCCCCCTACAGCTCTGCACACACGCAGAGAAAGTGGGGTCCCCTTCCTAAATACAGATGAGGCTGTGATCACTCACTCTCCTGTGTCAGAACCATCTAAAGGATCTCGCTGTGCCCCAGAAAATCATCCCCTTTGACCCGGAAATCCTTACTCTTTTCAGCTTAGTCCCACCTACCAGCGCCTTGCCACATATTCATTCCCACCCCTCCCAGGCATTCTCTGTCCCTACTGCTAAGCTATAGGTGTCCCGCCCTGCCCTGCAAGCAGGAGAGCCTGTACAGTGGACTTGGCAGGTGAGAACCCAGATGGACCCAGGTCACCCAGGTCACTGTGGGATGACTTGGGCAAGTTATGTAACCTGGCGCACCTCAAAGTCCTCATCTGCAAAACGGAGGTGACATGAGTTGCATTTCCCACACAGGGCTCATCTGGGGATCAAATGTGTTAAGACAACAACTAAGTACTTAGAATGCAAGTTGGCACATAGGAGGTACCATTTACAGGTCTGCTCTTGAGGGCATGGTCTGTAGCATATTCAATTTGGTTTCTCGGTGCCTAACACATGGTAGATATTTGTTAAATAATTAAGTTCAACAAATGACAGTACCCAGACCAAGAACTGACACTGACGAGCAGGATGTTACTTGGGGGGTGATGACGAATTTTGTTTGGGGGCATGCTGAGTTCAAGGGGATAAAAGGACAAGGATTGTTGCAGGGGTCTCAAGGGACAGGGCTGGGGACCAGAGTTATGAGAAGGGAACTACGTTTGGGAAGTGTGCATTCACTGTCTGTATGACTACTGGTCTCCCAGGGTCATAGAGTGCATCCTCAAATAACACCATTCCATTCAATTATATGAGTATGTACGTACACACACACACACACACACACACACAGAGTTTCATTATAATGTGATAAAAAACAAAATCCTACCTGACATGGAACAAATTGACACTACTGACGAAACTAGTTTCAGTATAATTCTTTTGCTTAAATTCAGTTTCCAAGAACCTACTGACAATGTGAGGACTTTCTATATTATTTTCATCCCACAGCACTCCCTCCCCAGGGCTCAGAATGAAATTCCTTCTTTCTTGGCCCTAGTACCTCCTCGTGTGTACACGAGGGTCATGGGATCTGTGTTTACAGAAGAAACTGAGGCAGGGGCAATGTCTCCCTACCAGGGCTGCTGCACCTATGCTTACTACCCTTCAGCATCACAGCCAATGTCCCTGCAGTCACCTGGAAATCCTTTTGTCACCTTCATGCTCTGCCTGTTGACTTCTTTTCTGCTGCCAGGCCAGTCCCTAGCTCCTGCCCTCCAGATTAGAGTCTCCCTCATGCCTCCTCCAAAAGCTTTCGCTACCTCTGCCCCTGAAAACCGACCAGGCACAGGCTTAGCAGAAAGTCACCTAACTCCCCCACCCCCTACTCCCCAGTCTCAACACTGCCCTCCCAGCCTACCTCCCAGGGACAGTGCTGAATCTACCGGGGACCATCTCTTTGGGGAAAGGAAACCCTGTCCAACTCAATCCTTACTCTACTTGAAAAGGGCTTGCTGTAGAGTGGAATGGTGCCCCTTAGACACTTGTTGCAAATTTAGGGGTGCCTATTTAAGACAAAGGTTCCTGGGCTCTACCTCAGACTTACTGTCTTGACAAGGAGCTTAGGGACCAAGTTTTTAAACAGACCTCCTCAGGGATTCTTGCACACACAAGCTTGGGAGCTTCTGGTAAATGAGCACAAGAGCCCCACAGTAACACTTTCTGTGACCTTAACTATGTCACTTAGCTTCCTTGGGCCTCAACTTCCTTATCTGTAAAATGTTCTTATCGAACAAAAAAAGGGGGAAAGGAAATACCTACTTAATGGGAGGTCATGAAAGTCAAATAAGTCACTCAGGCTCAGTGTTACACCTGGCACCTGGTAAGACCGTGACAAATGAGAAGAACTGGAAGTAATGCCCTTTCTCTAGGCTGGGCTCTCAAAAGGTAGACTAAACATTCCCCCAGGGAAAGTATGAAGCCTCCTTTCTCCTCTCCGTGTTGAGAGCCCTGTGGGCTCACAAGGACAGTGTCAAAGTCTGGGACATGGAAAAGAAATGGAAATGCTCATCTGCAAGGAAGCCCACCCCACAACAGGCTATTGGGAGCCTTCAAATCCAGAGGGAAGCCAGAGAATGGGGGAGCCACCCTCTCATCTGAGAGTGTGCTCAGCCTCTACCCAGCTTTAGATGAAGAGATCACAAAGCCCGCCTCCTCAGAGCAGAAGGCCACAGAGGCACCTGCCCTCACCCAACATCTGCCACTCAGGTTGCTCTTTGGGCTTTTCACTCCATGTGCTCCAACGGTCAGAGCTCATGTGAACATGGAGGGAGGCACCCTCCTCTGGGACTACCTGATTACTCACTCCTGAGAAGAGTGGGGCTGGGTGAGGAGGCAGCAGCAAGTGGGTGAGTGTGGACACTGGCAGACCAGTGCATCCCACGGGTGCCAGCCCAGCGGCTTCAGGAAACTCAAATCTCGGAGCCTCCACTCTCCTTACTGGGAGAGAGAAAACCACCTCACTCTCGCACCTAACTGCAACTGCTCCTTCTGACTCACTCACTCCCAGGTGCTACCTGGCTCCCTCCAGGTGCCAGGTGGTCCCTGTGGTTGTCCAGAAAGGGCTAATTACAACCAAGGAGACACAGCAGGAGGACAAGTTGGCAGGTAAGCCTGCAGAGAGCAAATGCCCCATGCCAGCCTCATGCCCTTCTCCCTACCTTTCAACAATGTTTGTGGTCAGCACCACCTTTACTATCCACAGCCGGTGCCTCCTCCTCGCTCCATCTCATAGCACAGAAGCTCCAGGGTTTTCCAGCTCTCCAGTGGAATCTGGAGACAACTCTGGGGAAGGTGGATGGGGTATTCTATATATTTTGGTATCTTAAGAGAAATGAGGTCTATTCTTAAATTCCAGGATTTTACTCTCAGAAAAAAAAAAATACAGAGCGAAA
Source organism: Uropsilus gracilis (assembly GCA_004024945.1). Taxonomy (NCBI): domain Eukaryota; kingdom Metazoa; phylum Chordata; class Mammalia; order Eulipotyphla; family Talpidae; genus Uropsilus; species Uropsilus gracilis. The sequence continues at coordinate 29,734 of PVHY01011951.1, forward strand.
GTAAAAAATTAATAGCTTGCAGGGGAAGGAAGGCTGGAATCAGTCTTACACACCCAGACACAGTGAAGAAAGCCTCACCTGGCTGCCATTACCTCCTTCAAGGAGATGCAAAAAATAGTCTGCCACTGTTTCAACCTCCCACCCCCACCCCCCACACCTGAGGACTAAAGCAAGAGGAGGATGCAGCTTCAGACCATGCAGAGTTCCCTATAAATCTATTCCCAAGTGAAGTAGTCCCAGAATCTTCAGAGAGAGAAGACTGAAGTCAGCCCCTCAGATGTCAGGTGGGAAAGAAGCAGGGGCAGCAACACCCCACACAGGGGAAGATGTCAGATGGTGACTAACTGGCTTTTCTAGGCCATTGTCACCAATGCTGGAGAAATATTCCACTTTAAAAATAAATGTAAAGTGAAATCCAAAATTAACTCTCCCCAGATAACCCTTTTCCGAAAAAGACCACATAATAATCCACTTGTGGCCATTTGGGGGGGATTCATCCTGAGGACATCTCCCTGCCCCGGATCAAGATGTTTCCCAGGCCCTCAGTTCCATACAACCAATTTCATCTGTCCTTAGGTAGACTGCAAGAGGATCTTTGTGCTTAGCACCCTGATCCAAAGGTGTTAAAAAGAAGTCACCTTAGAGGGGACAAAAGGAAAGCCTCTCAAGCTCATCTCTACACCACCCGATCACCACCTCGCTTTACTCCCTGAAGTCTCTGCCCCACAATGCTGATAACAACAAATGCAAGAGGAGAGACACTAACCTTATGATTCCTTGCCTTTCAGGGGTTTAAGAGTTGAAGAAAAGGTAATAGTGGTAGTAGAGTCAAACTAACATTGTTGTTTATACCTGTGGTGTAACTGAACAAATGCAGTCATCCAGACAGCAGATGTTTATTGAGCATCTACTACAGACGCTGTTCCAGTTTACATGCTAGTCAGAGAGAGATTCACAAAGACTAACACTGCTGCAGGTGGTGAGACCACAGGGATTGTGCAATTTCTTAACATTTAAACATGAAATGTCACATAAAAAGAGAGACAGGAAGAGTTAACACTGATCAATAGGCATTTGTCTGCAGCTAACAGGCCGTCAGGAATGTCCAGGGAGATTTGCTGCACTCCCAAGATGGCTCAGTGGAGCACATGGAGTAGCAATCATTTTGTAAAATATTCTCACAGTTATTACAGCACTGCACTAAGTCATTTATCGAGCCACGTTTGGGGCTAATTGCTGGTGATAAGAGCAACATAAATAAACTGAGCCACAGCCTTGCCTGACAAGGTTTTATATACCAACCACCAACCAAGTTTTCTTCCCCTATTACACACCAGCAGTAATTTTTAGTGGCCTTCACTCTTTACTGAATCACCACAATAAATCCTCTAGATATAAACAACTTGCCTTTCAATACAACCATAAATCATACAGTGTCATCCACATGACCCCACAGCTGAGAGAGGAGGTTCAGGGCAGAGGTTCTCAACCTTGGTGCATGTTAGAATCACCAGGAGTGTCACAAAACACTGGGGCCTGCTTGCCCCAGGGGAGCCCGAACATAAGGCTTCGGTAAAAAACGAACTGATGCGCTTTCACTTCCCAGCTCTTCAGCTTAGGTTACTTGAGGTTAACCCTATCAGAGCGCTAAAGTCTCAGTTCTGAGCACGTGAGGTGAGAACCTGCACAGGCACCATGACACACAGATCAGCCATGTGCACGACTACCACATGCCAAAGGAACAGCTAGTTTGTGGGATTGCTTGAAAAGAGTGAAAACACTTTTTAGAGTTTGTGTGCTTCCTCATGTTTGTTTATTGTGCTGAACTTGCCTCCATAAGACTGTCTTATGTCTTTCTTACAGCTTCAAGCTGAAAAGAGGGGAGTGGGGGTGGGCTTCAGGGGGCAGGAAGAGATGCCAGCAGAAAGAAAAGTGAGGGGACACAGGATGGGAAGGAAGGGCAGACAGGTGCCTTCCTGACAGAGCATTAGAGAATCTAAGACAGTGAGGAGGTAAAGGGGAAAAGCAGAGCTTCCTAAGACCAGGCCCTCAGAAATCCTCCTCACAGAAGACGATCTGACTCTGGCCCAGGGAGGACACACCATGAGGACCCTCTCTGCTAATAGTCAGAACTCTCCTTTTGGAGTCTGGGAAGGGAAGTGTTTGCTTTCCCACAGTGCAAGTAGGAGGCACAAAGTCAGTACAGTCATCAACTATCCAGATAGTAAGCCAGACAAGGCCCCTGTCCTCAGAGGGCTGGTTGTCCACTAGAAAGAAAGAGAGAGATAACCCAGTAAGATTAAATTACAGATGGTTCTCATTTAGCTTCATGGTGTCAGCTGTGGCAAAGGCAGGGTTCTGCAGGGGCCCAAGCACACCCTGCTCACTGGGGTCCAGCTCTGGACTGTTCCTTCAGCAGAGACATCAGGACCAAGCTTCCTACCTGGTGTGACCCACAGGGAGCCATCAGGAGGATGACAGAGGGGTCCCTCTCACACAGCGTGATGAAACACTAGTAGAAGAGGGGACTCAGTTAGAGGATACCTGGGGACTAGGACTTGAACAGCCTTCCATGCCAAAAGAAAGTCTACAAAATCTACTTGGCAGAAGAATTGTACACAGGTATGGGTTACATTTGCCTTTATTTTTCTTGATAAGAATAACAGGAACGGAAGTGGGTCTGAAGCAGGATGTCTGGGGTACTTCTAGGCTATTAATGGTTGTAGAGAGCTAGGTTTCAAGCTATCCCAGAAATGCTGCAGTGAGCACCACCACAGACCCACTAGAGGCTACCCCACAGAGGCCTGGCTCTGATCACCAAGAAATAACTCTGAATGTGCCCCTGCAGCCTTCTCCACACCTCCCCCGTTTCACCTATGCCACCAGAGACTGGATGTGAGGCGGCCTCATGCCCAGAGCTAAGCCACACTAGTGTCCTTTCTGAGCCCTCTCTGGCCTCAGACTTGACCTGTGTGGCCACGAAACCATCTGGGGGCTCTCTGCAGGCAAACATGATCCCAGGAGCCCCATGAACACTTCAGCACTGGCTTCCCTCACGGCATCATTGCAAACTCAGGAAATGACAACTCGTTAAATGCCTGTAGGAGACAGACACCATGAGAAAAGGAAAGCCATCACGCACACAAAAATAAAAATAAAAAACCATGCATTCCAAAACCAAACAGCTGCTTGAGAGCAGCTGTGCCTTCTACAGCTTCTAAAGGCTTAATGTGAACAGAACACTGACTCTGAAGTCAGAAATCTGCAATTGTGAAGTGGTTCCTAAGCTAACTGACTGGCTGCGTGACCTAAATAAGGTCCCTAACCTCTCTGAACCTCTATCTGCTCCTCTCCAGAACACAACCAGCAATAGTGGCCTATAGCTGTGAGGGAGAAATCAAATACATGCATTAGCTTGTTGAGGCTGCCAAAACAGATTCTATCCTGTTTCTATCAGAAATTTATTATCCCCAGTTTACAGAAAAGATACTGACTAAAGAGGATACGGCAACTCAGTCAGAAGTGTATAACTAGGGTTTTCCCCTGGGATTCTAGGTTGAAAAACCAGGTTTTCTTCATCCTAACCCATCACTTCCTCAGAGCTGTCATGGAAGCAAATGAGATGACATATAGTACTGTCTTTTGTCTTCAAAAAAATGCTAATCTAATCTGAAAGTATTTGTGTCTTCCTGTTGGTATTTGAGACACTGGACAGAAAAGTCATATATTTTTAAGGAGCAAAACTTAAAGTCAAAAGGAAATCTGCACTCCTATGTTTACTGCAGCACTATTTACAATATCAAAGATATAAAAACAACAGAAATGCCCTAAAACAGATGAAAGGATCAAAAAGATATGGTACATATACACAATGGAATACTATTCAATGATCAAAAAAGATAAATTCATGCCATTTGTGGCAACATGAATAGAGGCAACATGAATAGAGGATTGTGCTAAGTGAAACAAGTAAAGAGAAAAAAGAGAAATATCAGATGGTTTCACTTATATGTAGAAAATATAGAAACCAAAGTATCAGAGGGGAAAAAAAGAGAGAAGACAAATTTGCAAGCTGACCATAGACCTGAGGCAGACAGCAGGGAAAGGAAGGATGGGGGGGGGGGGAAGGGGTGGTCAAAATAGGGAAGGGAAGAGTGCAGGGACTATAGTGATGGGTCACAGGTACTACATTGGTAGGAGAACTACAGGGACCACACCAGCAGGGAGAAATCAAATACTATGCAAAAATTAAGAAAGATATAAGAAAGTAAATAATAAAACATTTAAAAAATTAAGTATAAATACGTATGTAGTAAATGCTTTATGTTGCCCTGTAAACTTCACATCATTCCTCTAGTCTAGCAACAACCCTACCGGTAGCAAACATATGTTATCTAAGAAGAGCAGAGACACTGGACAAGGGCTCCGAGTCTGCTACCAGGATCCTGCCACCAAGATTGATGCACTTCGGCCCCAGTGAGCAGTCTCACCTCCCGCAGCATTCAGATCAAACCTGGACAAATTCAGCTTCATCACTCAGTTTGGATGCCCCTAGGTAGACAAGCACCTGAGACAAGGATTCGAGTAACTGGGAGGTAACCCACAGAAACAATGGAAGGGGAGCGGAGAAGTGGGATGAGGGAAGCGTACATACACACAAAGGAATGCTATCAAGTCTACTACCATTGTCCACTATGGGACTGAGCAAGATGAAACTCAAACTTAACACTGCAGACTTCTTACTCCAGAGGCAAGGGAACTGGGATATTTATCCATCAATGTCCAATTGGTATAACTCCCCAGCACTTTCTCAGGGACAGAATAAGTTCTCAGGGGCTGAAGGTGGCAAGAGTGGAAAGATCCATACCCAGGTATATAGGAAGGGCGCTGAACCATCATCTGCTGTGCCCACTAGCTACATGACCTTGGAGAAATCACTTTCTTTCTCTTATCTCATTTTCCACAGCCTTGAAATAGGGATGAAAATGTCTGTCTCACAGTGTTGATAGAAAGATTAAATGGGGTCATTTGTGTAAGGGACTAGTCTAGTGCCAAAGTTACAGTAAAGGCCCAATTTATACTCATTATTCTTAATCAGTGTTTTGTATGGGCTTCCTCCTTTCGCAAAGTGGAGGTAGGAAGGAAACAAAATTCTTGGAAGTGGGATGATCTGGAATGGTCCATCACCACTTCGCCACGGGCAACCATGGGGAAGACTGCTTCTTTTAACCTTTTGCCTGAAGCAAAAGCTCTGGAAAGATAGTCCACAGGACCACCAAAGGCCACCAAAGGCCATTATACAGAAACCCAACCTATTCTAATGCCTAATGATAGCAAAAGAAAACCCTAAAAGAAACTGAAACTAAATCAAAGAGGCATCGCCTTCTCCCTTGCAGTCCCATCATTATATTTTATAAGATTTCTGATCCAGATGGGAAATGAGACTTTAAAACAGGCAGCCAGCCAATGCAGGCACTCTCCTTTCTGGGAGGAAAGCAACCAAACAAATGCCCCTTCAGGATGACTGTGGCTGGGCCTACCCCAAGGCTGGGCCCTGCACCCTGAGAAACTTATGGCTCCTCCCAGTTCCTGAAGTAGTGTCAGAGGCAACTCTCCTCCCATAATATTTCTTGAAAAACTGATTTTGGGGTAAAATACATTTAACAAAGGATTCATACAATGTCTCCTCTTGGGCAACTTTCAGCGCACATAAACATTTTAAAAGTTTTATAGTACTTCAGTAAAGAATTCAGCTTAATTAACCCAGTAATTTCCTAAAGGTATCTGACACAAAACTGAATTTGTATATATGAAACACTTATCTCCATGCCTTCAAAGAGCACTTAACATAGACGTCGGAGCTGGAGCTGGGTTCCAGATTGGATCATCTTTGAATCCCCATGGCCTAGCACAGTGCCTGGTACACAGTAGGCACCTAATAAATGGCTGTTATCTGAATGAATGGGAAGAAAGCTGGAAGGATGACTTAATAATGGTTTTCAAATATGCGAAGTGATGTAGTATCAGCAGTGCCAGGCAACAGCTCTGTTTCCAAGAAGGCACATGTTTTAAATTGCAGCAGGAGGGATTTCGAAAGGCCTGTTCAGAGTTTAGGATTACAATCCACCAAAATAGGTTTACAAGCCGAGCTGCATCGTTTCCTTCTGTGGAGGTGTTGGTCTAGCATTTTGGCACTCTTGAGAGTCTGCATACAGACGTCCACCCACCCTATCACTCACTCACTCACTCACTCATTCATTCATTCATTCATTCATTCTCTCACTGAACACTTACTACATGCAAGGCACTGAAGCAAACACAGGGTCTTTCAGGATTCCTTAGAAAAGTCAAATAGACTGTGTGAGCTATGTGAGTAAAGTTCAGGGAGGCCCTCAGGAGAGGGACAGGGGACCACCCAAGTGTGATGTCAGATAGCTCAAGCTCAGAAGCAACAGCTCACAATCCTCCCAGAGCAAAAGGTGGGGGAGGGGAGTTATTACAATTTCATGCTGACACATGAGGCTGGCCTGCAGAATAAAGCCACTACTGTCTCCCCCTGTTTGTTTGCCTACCCCCCCCTTTACTGGTGACTATATCCCATTGTTCCCTTTTTTGACTTCCAAGCTCTTCCCCTCCCCACTCTCACAGCTCTAATCTCCTTAAGTCTTACTTCTCCTTCAACCATCTCCTAATTCCTACCTGTGCCTCGTTCCGCTACCTACTGATCTCATTCTCCACATTTGGGAGTATCTATTCTGGACCAGTTTTTCATATCCACTGCCCAGATAAATGAATGAATAAACCAGCACTCAAACTTAGCTCTGTCTTTTTGTTGACCCCACCTTCTCCCACCCTCTCACCAATGGTGAACCATGGATTACTCAAACAGGAAGATAGTGGAGTAGGGGTAGCAGATTTGGAAGCAGAGTGAGAATTGGAGCCCAGATCTGGCCATACTTCCCAGCCTGTTTTACCATCAACAATCTTCTTCCAGATTCTTCCCTCTGTGTATGCATACTAGTCCTACCTGGACATCTCCCAGTAAGTCTGAAGGCCCTCAGTTACTCTGCTTCTTTTAACTAGGGGCTTATGGCAGTGATGACAGGTGACCCCCCCCTGTGGACTTCAGGAGGTACAAGACACAGGATGAGGCTGGGGAGGTCACCTGAGCAGCTGTGTTGATCAGTGATCCTAACCTAAGTTGGTAATCAAGATCACCAAGGGAGCTTTGAAAACTAGACCCAAGCTGTTTATAAATAAATAAATAAATAAATAAATAAATAAATAAATAAATAAATAAATAAATAAATAAATAAATAAAACAGATCCACTTGAGGATGTTAAGTGAGATAAATCAGAGAAAGACAGACACTGATGATTTCTCTCATATGCAGAATATCAAGAAACAAAGAAAAGGAACAGGCAAAACCAGACCAAAACAAACCCTAGTTTCTACTAGACTTTAGAGGCTACCAGAGCAGGAGAGGGCTGGGGAGGGTCCCAATAGACTATGATGGAGGATCACAGGTGGTTAAGTGTGGGGTGGTAACCTATATGTGAAGAAATGTGAAGGTAAACCCTTAAATCACATAAAGTGCTGTAAGCCAACACTACCTCAATAGGAAAAAATAATAATAATTTTTTTAATTAAAAAAAAAAAAGAAGAATAGATGCATTGCTGGGCTCTACCCCAGACCTCTGTAGCAGAAACTTCCATGTCCTCAGTAGCAAGCCTGGTGGACAGTCACTGGCAGCTTTCTGAACACCCCTGCTGACGAAGCTGGCAGCAGGAGACATTTGAGTTGCCAGTTGTAACACCAATAGCCAGTAAGGTGTGTATCACCTACCCAGAACTGAAATTTGTTGTTTCTGCCCCAATCTGGACCTTGGGAGTAACTGGAAATAAGCTTAATCCCTCTGCTAATATTTAGCTATAGGGATCCCAGAAATAATGCCTTCATCTTCTTCACCCAGCTATATATGCTCCACCCATAGAAGTCAGTTTCTGGTCCCTTTACCAACTCACTGGTGGCCCTTCGTTGAGTTCCAGAATCCAGTGGTATGTCAAAGGTCTCAATCTTTTTAAAAGCTGGATAAACCCGTTGACCTAACCAAAATCCTGTGTCTTTTTTAACGAGTCCAGAATGCTGGCTCACATTAAGCTTGCAGGCCTTCACTAGAAACTCCCGGATTTTATTCACAACATGAAAAAAGAAAGATCTTCCTCTGTCCTGCATTTGGATATTGTCTTGAGGAGGGAGAGAGAAAGAGAGAGAGAGAGAGAGAGGAAAGAGAGAGAGGGAGAGAGAGAGGAGAGAGGGGAGGGAGAGAGGAGAGAGAGAGAGAGAGAGAGAGAGAGAGAAGTTTTGGGTTTGGGCAAGAAAATAAATGCTGATCCTGTCCTCCATTGGCTTGATGACCACATCTGATACATGAAATGAAGATGAAAGGAGGATATGCTAAACCGGGCCTTAAGCAACTCTAGCTGAAGGACTTATGGTGAAACCATGTCAGATCTCTCGAGCAAACGGTGCCCCTCCCCTGCCCTATGCTCCTGGGAAGTAAAGGACCAGGAACAGGGTTCGCCACAGCATAAAGCTAATTGAGGTGCCGAGCAGGCTGCCATGAACAAGAAGTCACCCAAGAAGTGGCCAGCAGACCCTCAGGGAGGCTGCCACCTGGGGGTCCTTCCCACAATACCACCCCATCTCTGGTGGGACCAGGTGGTAGCTGCATAAGCACCAGCCCTGCCAGGTGCACCCCTTGGAGAGTGACTGATGCCTGAGCCTGTCAGCTGAGGGGAGCTTCTGTCCAGGCCTTTTAGGCTGATTTTTAAAAATCTTTTGTGAGACCAGGCAGATTTCACGATGGGGTTTAATACATTACTTGTGTCATGGTTATAGACAAGCACGAGTACACTGTTCTATGTCCGCAATATGCAGGCTTCAAGCTCCTGCTCCAGATCAAAAACTTAGATTGAATTATTAACAGTGAGCATTCCCACAAATGCAGCAATGGACCACATGCTCTACAGTGAGTATCTGCCCTCCCTGAGGTCTTCCCCACAGGACCTGAGGGGGCTCTGGTTTTGAAGATGACCCCCTCTCCAGAAGCCCTGCGAGACCCTGCCCACAGAGGTTTCTGCTCCTTTCCCAGCACCTCCTTCCCAGCTGCCTAGAAGAGGCAACATAATCGAACACAGTGAGTAAATATAACCGGCAAATAGGATTAGCCTCCAGGCAAGTCAAGCAGACCCTCTTCAGCTCCAAACTCAGAGCCAAGCACCACCTGCTGCTGCTGGTTCACTGGGCCAGATTTCTCCTTTCCAGAAATGCCAGCGTGGAGGGAATAGTTGGTGGCAGATGACCCCGATCATTGTGTCCGTGCGCCCTCCTTCACACCACTCTAGGGGCCAGGGAGGCAGCAGCTGCCAGGAGCCCACGTGGGGCAGCCACCATGACCCACGAGATGGGCAGGCCTCTGGGCCAGCTTCCAGAGTGCGGAGGCAGCTCTTTGGCAGGGTTCGCCATGCTACTGAGCAGGTGGGCAAGAGAAGTTTGTGAAAGGGAAGGGTGGGGCTCAGTGGGGTCAGGAGAGCTGACCACTCAAGTTTAGTGCCTAGCTTTCTTATGGGAAGGGGGCATGTGTATCCAGGGAACTTCCCTGAAGAGCCAGAGGTCAAGGTCAGAAGGCAAGCAAGAATCAGAAAGGTGACCGGCTACCGGAACCCAACCACCAGCCAAGAGAAAACAGGACAGAGCTACAATGAGCTGATTTCAAAGTCAACACAAAGGCTGGCCTGAGCCCATCTCCATTTCCGGGGGCAGCCCACAGGACACACACACACACACACACACACCTCAGCAGCCACGGAGTTGATTCTTGGTCTGTATCCCCACCCCCATCCATCCCAGCCTCCTAGCTACAGATATTCACACGTGCTCAGTCATAGAACATCACCCACACAATGCCTGCGCCTTTCTGATCTCTGGAACAACTGGTGACAGTTGCAGGTTCAAACAGGCACAAAGAAAGAAATAGAGGAAACAGCCAAGGTCCTGCAAGAGGGCCAGGGGAAGAGCGGAAGGAGACCAAGACAGGTCCGGTGGGGGGCGGGTCGTCTCCACTTCAAGGGCAACCGCTAACAGCCGTTCTCCTGGATCATCTCTAACCACTCTCCCAAGCTCACGGGGACCCACAGGGGGTTAGAATATCCTCAAAAACATGTCAGGCAGGTCTAATGTGGCTGCAGAATAATCATAACCCACAGTTGAAAGAACTTCTTACTTTTCAAAGAGGTCTTCCATCCTAGGGTAGTACTGAGTGACACTGGACAGCGGAAATGCTCAACTCCTTGGTCAAAGATGTGTTCTCCAAAATCATCTTTAATAGCTAAGCAAATGTAATAGTTGTGTGAGCACGCTTGTTTGTGTGTGAGTGCGTCCAGGGCTTTATGTAGCAGAGTGGGATACAGTCAAACAAAAATGAGGTTGCCATGGCAACAGGCTCCGGCATCATTGCAGCCTATTAACACAAGTGAGGAATGTGTTTGGCAGATGCTCGAGTGTTATTTATGGTATGGGTGTAGCAGAGGGACTTGTAATAGGCAAAGACAGAGACAAAAACAACCCCGTGATGCTCCTCCTGTACCCCATCGAGGAGACAACGGTGAGAAGAGCACAGAAAGGGAGGCTGAGAGGCTGCAGAGGGGAGTAAGGGATGGAGAAGCAGAACAGGCAGGCAGGCAGGCAGAGAAGAGGTGGGCAGGGAGCAACAGGGGACCAATGGAGGGGGGAGGGAAGAGAAAGGAAGTGAAAGGGGAAAGGAGCGGGCAGGAGAGAGTGAGCAGAGCGGGGAGGGAGCCAGATCCCAGGGGAAGAGCAAAAGAAAGAGGTAGAAAGGGAAGAACCATCCGCCTCCAGGGAAGGCGGCCCACCTTGCCTCTCTGAGGAAGCTACCAGGAGGCATGGGCCGAGAAACCAAGCGTTTCCCCACCTAACTGAACCAAAGGGCAGAGCCCAAACCTAAGAGAATAGCGAGGCACAAACTACCAAGTCAGATAGTAATGTTGAGGAACTGGGTGATGGGATGAGAGGACAGACTCACAGGAAAAGAGAAAAACGACCATGCAGCCTCTATGTGCACCACAGAGGGGAATTCCCAAGCCCCTGACAAGGGGAAAGCATGCACGCCACCCTATTTCTCCGGACAGGTCTGCATCAAAGGGAAGAACAATGTGCGTAACCAGCCATCCGCAACCCCTGCCTTGGGAGGGTAACCTGAGGCAGAAGTTATAGCTGGCGTGTCCCACTAATATCCTCCATCAGCCACCAGGGTTCGTTCCAGAATTACAAATTTTTTTTATCAGACACCATCAGTATGGTAACTCCAACACACACACAAAAAAGATATAGGTTCCATAAAAAGACTTGCATTCCCTTGTCCTGGATCAGAAGAAACAAAGAGTGTAAAGTGAAGCGTCAGTCCACCCACCGGAAAGCTACAGCCAGGCAAAGGGCAAAAGGTCACACGGGTTTGGAGCGGGCAGCAGTGGAGGTGGGGAGAAAAGGAAGAGGGAAGTGGGTGAGACACTCTCCCGAGGGCCCTGCAAGGGCACTGTCATGCTGAGATGGGGCTGGAGAACCATCATGGAGTCCAGCAGCCTTTCCTGGGATCCCAGGCTAGACTCCTGAGACCACAAACCCTGGGTCACCCGGAGCACGAGGAGCCCCTGCGTCCCAAGTCTGGTCGAGAAAAGGACCTGAAAGGTCCTGGGAGTCTCTGCTGCTCCATGTGGATGACGTGCCTTCTCCTCTGCAGAAAAGTCACACCCACCCCAGCAACCTGCCTCCCACCCAAGCCAGGAATACTACCTGAACATACATGGCCCACGTGACAGCCCGGGTCCTCCGGTCAGGCCAAGACAGGGGACGACTTTATAAGCATTAATAATAGAAGCTAATATTTCAAAACACCACTTCTCAACAGGTTTGTCTCTCAAGCTCAAAGCTGATCTCTAAAGAATTGATTCTCTAGTCCCAGTAGGAAAAACTTTAACTCAGCACCAACAGCCCCACATCCTCTACTCATCTGTACCCAAACAAACGGGTGAGCAGTTAGTATATCCCCCCTGAGCACCCTGCGATGTGCCAGACAAAAGAGAAGGTAGAGAAGGGAAAACACACACCTCAGGGCTCCTGCATCCACAGGGGCTTCCACCAGATGGAGAGCAACACCAGTGGGCACAAGAGAATAAGCAGAAGCTCCACACGCTCACTGCACTGCTACCTGTGCAGCAAAGAGCCCAGAAGGCTGGAATGGAAGGAGAGGGCTGCCTGCAGAAATGGAAGGAGAGGGCTGCCTGCAGGAGGCTCGGCTCGGCATAGAGGGGATGAACTGGAAGGGCATACACAGTTCTCTCCCTCTTGGGAAGAGAAACCTGGGGGCTGGGCAGCTGGCAGAACATCTTGGATGTTCAGTGAGTGCCCAGCTCGCTGTAGTCCATAGCACTGCTGTGTCTGGGGGAGGGACCATACCCAGGAAGTCCAGAAGCACAGAGGAACCACTCAAGAAAGAGGCAGCACTCATCAAGCTCAAACTCTGAGGAATTGCAGAAGTGGGGGGAAAGGAGGGCAATGACTTTGAGATACTGTTAAGAGGTTCTCACAGAGGAGGCAGACACCAGAGAACGGTGGGCTGGGCAGTGAGGTCCACTGTCAAGAGACTGCCTGCGGTCGGTGTGACTCTCACAGTTGAACTGCACTAATCCCGAGAAGGATCAGTAAATGAGGTCCATGGAGTCACAATTAAGGAGACTGCGGAAGGGCGAAGGGACGCATGTCACAGGCCCGGGGGCTCATTGCCAGGTGGTGTCAGCAAGCACACTTCTGCTTCTGTGCCAGAAGCCTTCAGGGGAGTTAGTTACCAGTTCAGCAGCCAGAAGTATTGTTTTCTCCTGAGCCCACCATTCCAGGCTCATCATAGATAACATCACATTGCATGACAGCACACACACACACACACACACACACAGAGAGACTCCAGCAAACCAGGCACACCCAGGTGGGTCGTGACATCCAACACAAGCTTTGCACCCAGGTCAGGTGAGGGCTGACAAGACACACATCTCAGAGGCTCCTTCAAACCATGTTGAAGGCAGCCTTTTGGTTCACGGTACTTTCGTCACAGAGACAAACTTGCCAGTTTCCCTTCAGGTTCAGCTCCACCATCCCCAGCCCCAGGCGAGCAGCAAGGCTATCATTTCCTCTCCTCAGCAGTGGTGCTCAGGAGGCAGGGCACCACCACTTCCACCAGGACCTTTTAGGCAGAGGGACAGAAGCGCAGCAAGGAAGGGGTCCTCTCCACAGAACGTCTTCTCCAACACCGCTTTCTCACTGGCCTCCCAACAATAATGGCTACAGTTTAGCACAGGTCTTCCGCAGGGCCAAACACGCTAAATAGAACACAGGGGCACTCTCCGTAAGTACAGTTGCTGAGGCCCTGTCCCCAGACACCACACAGGTGACCGTCATGTCTCTGACTCTTTTTAGCACTTTAAAGGGTCAAGGTGAGATGTCTCCTGAGTCTGGCAGAGGTCCGCCCTCCCCACAATCCAGTCCCTGCGGCCGGCTGGGCCCCTACCTGCTTAAGCAAGAACTGGTCCTGGGCGTTGGTGTGCAGGGCAATGGCCAGGTGGAGGGCAGACAGGAGGACCCCGCTGAGCACCGCGGCCCGCATGCGCACGGGCAGCAGCGTGTAGATGGTGTAGATGAAGAACACCGTCCACCAGATGCCCTCGGAGGCGCTGCGTGGCTGGGGCAGCAGCAGGCCCACCACCTGGACTACCAGCACCACGGCGATGAGTGCGTAGCAGGCCAGGCCCATGTGGTCTTGGTGGAAAGCTGCGCGGTTGCAGAGCACGGCCATGACGAGGATCACGCTCACGGCAGCCGCCAGCACGGTCAGGTAGGGCAGCTGGATCGGGGGCCGCGCCGCGTGGAAGGCCAGCATGACGAGGCACACGAGCACCAGCACAGCCATGAGCATGGTGAGGCTGCTCTGGTTCAGGCGGAAGAAGTAGCGCTGGTACAGCCGCTCCAGCTTATCCGACGGGAACTTCTTGGAGCGGAATATCTGCAGCACGGCCAGGCAGCAGGCGCCCAGCGACAGCACTGCGCCAGGGCCCGAGCCCGAGCCCGCCGAGCTGCCGCCATCCCCCGACCGGTCGTCACCCTCGACGGCGCCGGCCTCCAGGTCGTCAGCCGGCCGGCCCTTGCCCCGCCGCTCCTCCAGGCCCAGCTCCACCGAGCGGGGGCGCACCTCCGTCCCGCCCGCGGCCGCCGCCGCCGCCGCCGCCGCCGAACCGCCGCCGCCGCCGCCGCCGCCCGCAGGGGGCGCCCGGGTGCTGCCCCCGCCGGCCGCGCCCCGCCGCTGCCGGCGGCTGCCGCGACCGCAGTCGTCGCCGCCGCGCTCCTGCCAGGCGGACTTGGAGCGGAAGCTGAAGCCGAAGCCCCCGGCCAGGGGGTCATCGCCTCTCAGCGGAGGGTCGCCGTCGTCGTCGCCGCGCCAGCGGTTGGCCAGGCGCTGCTGCTGCTGCTGCTGCTGCTGCTGCTGCGGGGTCACCGCCCCCCCGGGCTTCTTGGTGGAGCCCCGGGTGGAACCTCCGGGGGCGTGGGGGTAGCCATTGGCGCGGGAATCGGCCTCTCCCCACGCGGATCGGTGTTCCGGGCCCCCCCGGGACGCCGGCGCCGCCGCTGTCTGCGCCGCGTAGCCCGGAGGGCTCACGCTTTTGGAGCCGGACATCCCCCCCTCGGCCTCGTCTTCTTCCTCCTCCCCCGGGGGTCGGGGCGGGGGTCTCCAAGGGGAGGACGGCCGGCCGAGCAGGGGGACCAGGCTAGGGTCACACGTCGGGGGCGGCCCGGGGCCCTGCGCAGCAGCGGGACATCGTGGCACCCCCGTCCTGAGCGAGAAGGAGGGCAGCGGGAGGGCAAGCGGAGAGGCAGGCAGAGCCCCGAGGTGAGAAGTGGCTGAGGATCCGCGTCCAGAGTCCCAGGGCCGAGATCGAGTTGGCTCCGAGCTGGGCCAGCGGGGGCCGCTCGAGCTGCTGCGCGGCGCGCGGAGGGACGTCCGGACTCCTGGCTCGCGTCGCGCTCCACCAGGACCGGAGTTGCGGGCGAGGCGGGACGGAGAGGTGTCCTTGCGGGCGGCGCCTCCCGGGGGCTGGCAGCACCCGGGCGCGGCGCTAGCAGCTTCTGCCTAAGCGGAGCTCAGCGGCACACGCGGCCGGGCGGCGGCTCGGGCAGCGGCGCTGGGGTCCCGGCGGGGAGACCAAGCGGGTGCCCTTTCCTCGCGGCGGACTGGGAGCGACTGGGAGGTGCGGGAGCCTGCCAGCATTATTTTCTTACGAGGGGTGGGGAGGTGGGATAGGGGGTGGAGAGGACGGGGGAGGGGGCGGCGGGCGGAGCAACAGCTCCTGAGCCCTGGGGGGGAGGGTCCTGGAGCCCAGGGGGGCCGTCGCCCGCATCCCCCACCACCCGCGGCCAGAGTGGGAGCGTGGCCCGGGCGAAAGCCCAGCCGAGCCTTCAGCGCGTCCGCGCGGGGGGCAGGGGCGCGGACCGGCTCCGGCGGCGCGGCCCTTCCCCTCTCGCTTCCCCCTTCCCCCAAAGCGGAACGGGGCAGGCCGGGACCCGCCGGCCCAGGAGAGCCGTAGCGCCGGCTCCGCAAGCCTCGGGCTCCCCGCTGCCGGCGGCGGACCCACCGCGGCCAGGCGCAGAAGGACTAGGCGGAGGGCGGGATCCGGCGCCGCGCCGCCGCTCTTCTGCCCCGACGCAGGCGGGCTTCTCCCCGGGAGCACGGCGTCCGGAGATCGCGGGCCAGGGTTCAGAAGCAGCCGGCCGAAAGGGGCCCGCCCAAGCGCCGCTGCGCCCCGGGGGCGCTCCGGGGGGGCCGGCGGGAGCCCGGCTCTGGGCGCGCCATGCACGCCTCGGGCCCTGAACCGCTCCGGCCGCTAGCGCCGCTCCTCCCTTCTTGCCCGCTCGCCGCCGCCGCCGCCGCCCGAGCGCCCTCCGCATCCCCTCCTTCCGCCGCTTCCCCGCCCCCCGCGCCTCTCCGGCCTCGGCTCACAGCGGCGTGCGGCTGCCTCCGCCCCCGGCCGGACAGTGGCCCCCGCCGCGGCGCCCAGCCGGCATCCTCAGACTGGGTCCCGGGAAGCGCCCGGGGGCGTGAGGGCCTTAGCGCCCCTTCCTCACCTAAAATTGTCGCCGCGCCCCCTCCCTCCCTGGCTCCTGAAGGCGTGACTGGCCCGCGGCCCCTCCGCTGGACCTGGGAGGCCGGCGGGCCTCCCCCGCCCCCTGCTCG
The DNA here is from genome assembly GCA_004024945.1 of Uropsilus gracilis. Classification (NCBI taxonomy): domain Eukaryota; kingdom Metazoa; phylum Chordata; class Mammalia; order Eulipotyphla; family Talpidae; genus Uropsilus; species Uropsilus gracilis. Next base: position 46,090 of record PVHY01011951.1, read on the forward strand.
GGTCTGCGTCCCTAATCCTTGCTGCCCTCTTTTGTATCCCCTTTTAGGCCCC
>PVHY01011952.1:0-46103 GCA_004024945.1 Uropsilus gracilis
AAGAGAGCAATTGCTGGGTCAAATGGTAATTCCATTTTCATTAACTTGAGGGTCCTCCATACAGCTTTCCATAGTGGTTGGACTAGTTTACATTCCCACCAACAGTGTAGTAGTGTTCCTTTCTCTCCACATCCTCGCCAGCAATTCTTGTTGTCTGTTCTTTGGATGTGGGCCAAGTATTAGCATTTTAATTGTTTGTTAAATGCAAACAATTAAAGTGGGGGATAGGTGATTAAAGAAAGGAGACTGAGCCTGGTACCAAGGAAGAAAATCATTGTTGACTCTGCCCTGATCATCAGCATTAATTTAGGGATGATTAGATTCCTTTAGCTTATCTAATTGAGTGAATCCCCCTTTCTTCCCTTTTTCTAATGAGGCTTTCTACTTGGACAGAAAAAGTGAAATTCCTGGGTAAATAAACATTATTTTCAAGGTAAGATGGCACAAAATTTTGAGCTCTTTTACTGGTTCACCCCAAGAAGACTAAAGGATTTTGATAGTGGTTATGGGGAAACAATTTTATGCTATTTGTTGAATGAAGTAAACAACCATTCAGAAGCACAGTGGTGTGTGCAGGGGTGTTTAGACATCTGTGAATAGTTTGGGATGGAAACAGGTAGTGTCTGAGAGAAAGGTGGGAGAGCAAATGGGGCAGTGGACTGGGCACAGTGAAGGAGCTTCAATCTGGTTTATATTGTGCTGGTTATGAGAAACCAAGTAAGATGTTTCTTTGGGATGTGCTCTGACTGAACCTGAATTTCAGTGAGATAATTTTTTGCAGTTGTGTGAAGGATGGTTTGCAGTCTGGAATTCCATATGGATACTATTAACAATAGCCCAGAAAGTGAGAGTCAGATGTTTTAGATTTTTTCCCCTTGTTTTCAAAGTTATATCACTTATTATAGGAAAAAATTACCATACAGGAAAAAAATAAAGGAGGGTAAAACAAGCATACCTCGGAAGTAACAAAATATTTTGGTGTATTCTATTCTTTTTTTTTCTTGCACAGCTGTAATTTTACTGTAAAGTTAATTAACATTTTGATTTTAGCATGTATTCCCCTGTACTTAAAAATATCATAAACATAACTTTAATGACTACATAATATTGTGTTGTATAGATTTTTCATAATTTACTGAAGCATTCTCCTAAAGCTGAGTGATTGAGGTGGTTTGAAGTAAACATCTAACACAAATTAGGCTGATTAGAGTCCTTCCCTGAGATTTTTCAAACTAGACTTGGGAAAATCAAGTCATTCCTTCCCTGGAGGAAACTGGTATATTTTCTGCTAAATGAATAAGCTATTTCATAGTTAGAGAACATAAAGCAAATGCACAAAATTCTGTGGAAAAAGTATAAGTACATGTCTCTTGATTCTGGTTGTCCCCAAAGTTCATCTGTGATCCCATCTTTCTTATGACTTGGTTGTTGAGCTCTCTCTTTGATTATGTGAGACATGTTCACATCCATGTAATAAATGTTCTTTTTATCTCATTAGTTCAAGTTGAATTTTGGAATGTACAATAAAAAGAATCATGTCTAACATAATTACTAGCTAGCAGAAAGTGATTTTGAAAAGAGAAAAGTCAGCATATCTCTCTAGGATTACGGATGAGTAGATGAAGCTATTACCAATTCTTGGGGGGGCACTATGTGTTATCGGGGGGGATAGGGACACCCCCCTTTACATTCCTCCTTCCTATGGGTTCTTCTGCCTGCGCGCAGCAGCTCTCTAGGATTACAGATGAGTAGATGAAGCTATTACCAATTCTTGGGGGGGGCACTATGGAGAACCAGGTTTAAAAGACATGATAGTTTGAAATAACATCCATTAGAGGACTGGGCCATTTGGAGCAATTGGGCTTCACAATTAGGAGGTCAATGGTAACCTTATGTAAAATAATTTCAGTAGAACAATAATGACAAGATATCATAGTTGGCTGGGCACGGTGGCTCGTGCCTGTAAGCTTCAGCCTATAAAGCGGCCAGGGCTAGGGATCACGGTTCGAGTCACGCCTGGGGCCTGTAGTGAGCCCTATTTCCAAAAAAATAGCTGGGCGTGGTGGCACACGCCTGTAATCCCAGCTACCTGGGAAGCTGAGGCTGGGGATTGCTTGAGTCTGTGGTACCCCGGGCAACAAGAGCCTGTGGTTTCACGGGCAAAAATAGCAAGACCCAGTCAAAAAAAAAAGAAAAAAAAAGATATCATAGTTGGTGACTCAATACATCCCAGGGGACAAAAATCTTATAATCTGTGCATAATCCAAAAGCTAATAAGAAAACTCCTCAGCTTTTTAAAGATTTCTCATTTTCTATAAACTTTTCTTTCACAAAAGGCAGCTCTTAAATGAAGCTTGATAGGCCTTTAGTATTTTCTAGGAATTTAGGAATTTAATAACTTAGCTATCTCTGTAACCACCTTTCTACTTTCTTTTTGACTTGAGCTACTTTGGACATTTTATATGAGTGGAATTATATAGTAAGCGTTATTTTGTCATTTACTAATGTTGTAGCATGTGACAAGATTTCCTGTTCCCCTTTCTCCTTCCTTGCCCACTTTTTCCTCTTTTCACTTAAGGATGAAATTTTTACTTTTAAAACCAAGCTTTAGTAGGATTATCTTTTAAAAGCTGTGTAACATTCCATTATATACATAAAAATCACATTTTCTTATTAAATTCACCTGTTGATGGACACTGGGTTGCTTCCACCCTCTGGCTATTATAATTGCTTTGCAATGAATATAGGTATGTAAATATTTGAGTTCTTTTGAAAATATACCCAGAAGTCATGGATATATGTATTTGTATATATATAAATATATATATTTATATATACCCATGGATCTATTCATGGGTATATATGTGTGTATTCATACTCATGTTAATTCTACTTTTAATTAGCTGAGGAACCTCCCCATATTGCTTTTCATCTTGGCTGTGCCATTTACATCCCCACCAGTGGTGCTCAGGGGTTCCAGCTTCCCCACATCCTCTCCAACACTTATATTTCTGTGCTTTTGATAGTGGCCATACTGATGAATTTGAGGTGCTATCTTATGCTCATTCCTCCTCCCCTCTTCCCCTATTCCCCTTTGATTTGGAGATTGTTAGGGAAGTGCTGGAAGGTAGGGAAAGTCATAATCATGTGCTGTAGTGAATAGTTGTGACTTCTTTGGAGTTCTTTGGAGTTCTTTTATTAGTTACACTAATAAAAGCTTTTGTTTATTACCAGATGCTAAAATACTTATAAAGCATACAATGAAGATTTGGGGGATATTGTTGATTATAAATGTGCCTTCAGGATCATTATAACTATGTTCAATTTCGGTAAAATTAAGTTCAGCAGGTAAATTATAGTACTGAACAAGTGTCTTTCATCTCCTCATCCCAGCCTCTGTCCAGACCTATCTAACTCTTCATTGTATAGTTGACCTTCCCACTTCACTGTCCAAGAGCTCAAATGTTGGTTCTGCTGAAATACGGATCAATCCTAAATTCACCCTAAACATATATGTGTGGACTTTACTTTCATTTGAAGTTTAAAGCTACTCAAGTAACAGTAAAGTTCCTTTTCTCTTTTAGGAAAAGGGAGCAGGAGGAAATATGAGAGGAAATGCAATTTCTGCACAAACTGTTTAGCAGAGAAGGTTCTTCATTTTTGTGACTTCTGCTCGCTCATCCTCGAATCCTCTGCTGCACACGAATCAACCTAGAGACTCTGCATTGAAAGGATTCATATTACCATGATAGTTGGGGACGGTGGAATGTGTCTTTGACCTTCCAGGAACATGTAAGGCTTTTATCTAGAAAAATATGGTTTTTTATGGTGCTTAGTTCTTCAGGATTCTACTTCAGTACAATTATGGTTAAATATATTGCTCTAGGAACCTGACCACTGTGTTGTTTTCCTATGAAAAAAAAATTCAAATAACCCACTAGTGATAAACACATTTTTAGAACCTTCAGAAGGTTATGGCAAAATTTCCTTATAAATTAAGAGTTAAACTCACTTCCAAGCTATGACTGTATTTAGCTACAAGGATACACACAGTTCAGAATTTTTAAAATAAATTTTTAGAACACAGTCCATTCAACTTGCCCATATCAGATATGCTCCATTTTAAATAGGGAGCTTATGAAACTGTCAGAGAACTCCATTATTCACACACAATGTATATATGTCAGTATGCATACAGATGTACTAAAATTACAATTTACCAAAACAGTTTCTTTTTATACAGATAAAACAAAGCAATACATAAGACAGAGCATGAATGCAAGAGGAGGTAATAACTACCATTTTCACTAGTAATACATCTCAGCTTTGACAATGAAAACAGTATTTCTTGAAGATTATTCAAAAGATAATGCTCAAAATGGGTTTTGCAAATCATTTATTATGATTGAAAGGGAAGAAAATGATGGGAGACAAATATTACAATTAAACATATAACATTATTCTTTTACAACCAATCATAATAATATACATTGATTTTTTTTAAATGGCTATACAAGTAATTTCCCAGAAAATAAAGTTTTCACATCATCAGTTATAGAAAATTGATTTCTTTCCATCAAAATATTTTACCTCTGTTCTATCAAAAATAAATGCCAAGTCTAAGGTACTTCTATTTAAGCTATGCCTCCACTACTTGTCTAAATTAGAAGTTTTGGAGGAAGTTTACCAGATGGTAAACTAACTATTGCCTGAGAATAAAGTTCTCACACATATGTAACAGTTTTACCAAGTCTCTGGCTCAGCAACTAATGATTATTAAATGGTTTTCTGAGGAATTTAGAGACCCTTATTATAGCTGAGCCAAAAGGCTTTTGAGATTCAGCCCCAACTAGTAACCAGTTTATTCTGAAAAGTGACTCTTCTTAGTGAGTAGTTGTGGCTCAAAAGATTTAAGGAAAATAGTACAGGGATTTTTTTTTTTTGGTCATTAATACAGCAAAATCTAATTTGAGCCACATATTTTCTGACTGCTTATTTTAAGGATATGAAATAGAACATTAAAAAAAATTTAGTGTGAGAACAGTATATTGTCATAAGGAAAAAAGCAGCAAAGAAGAAAACATAAAGGCTTGGCTGACAAATTGATTCAGCAGCTAACATTTTTTTCCAAATTTGTTGAAAACCACCATATACAAAGTGATAAATATATCCAAAAAATAAATACAAATATTACACACATAAATAAAGTATATTCATGATTATTATTGCAATTAACATTTTTATAATTTTATGTCATCACAGTTTCATTTTAGCATGAATATTAATTTTTTTGTTTTGCTATGTACTGGAATATACTGACCAACCTAGTGAAGCAGTATGTTTTTTAGACTTTTTTTTTTTTTTTTTTTTTTTGAGACTAGGTCTTGCTATTTTTGCTGTGGAACTGCAGTAACACAGACTCAAGCAATCCCCAGCCTCAGCTTCCCAGGCAGCTGGGATTATAGGCGTGCACCACCACGCCCAGCTATTTTTTGGTACTAGGTCTCGCTGTGTTGCCCCCAAGCGGGCCTCGAACAGCGATCCCTAGCCCCGGCTGCTTCATAGGCTGAAGCTTACAGGCACACGCCACCGTGCCCGGCTAGACTTTCTTGAGTAAAATTTTATCTCCTTTTACAGGAGATACTACTTTCTCTTCTCTTTTAAAAAATGTTATTGGGAATTCATTTTCAAAGTATATTTAACAAGGACTGTGTGAGATAAAGCTTAGAATTGTCTTTGTTTTCAAGGATATTATTACCTAACCAGACAAAGTCAAGATGATCCAGCACCAAATACAATGAATTGTGGGCAATATTCCAGTAAAACTGGGCTACGCTGACAGTTAAGGAATGTCAGGAATCACTGCTTCATTTTAAATTGTACACTCCAGTGATGTTAAAAGGGGGCAGGGTATACTTTCTTATAGTGCACAGGAGGTTACCTAACATTTTCTCAGTCAGAGATTCATAGGGCTAGAAGATTTACTGCACTTCCTCTGAAAATTCACTCCTAAACATTACCCTGCAGCTGTTTCTTACTCTGTGTAGTCTACTCTTTCCCAAACACCATATCATTGATTAAAAGCACATTTAATTACAGTACTTAATTTCTTGGCAGTGAGTATTTCCAAATAAAATCAACTGGGTTACCAAATGAGAGTTTGGAATCTCCCTTTCTAAAGATTGCCAAGAAAAAAGAAAGCTATGATGTGTCTGATGGCAAGGAAGAAAGGAGATGGAAAAAAACGATGACTTCTCACCCATATAATCTGAGAGAAAATTGGCATGTGGGCATATTTTGTGTTTATGTTTTGAATATTTAAGAATCAAAAGGGAGTACCTCACATTTTATTTAAAGCCTGTAATACTAGTGTGGGCGGCATGTTGCCACGATGTAAGTGAACTTATTTGCAGCTGATAATAGTCAACACTTAGAGGATAGGGAGTGAATGTCCAGACTCGGAATCTTCAGAGTAAAGTGGGGCCTTTAGTGGGTCTGCTGTTTGACAGAAGGGGCCGGCTTCCCATCGCCCTTACTTGGGGCCCCTGAGTCTGGGCTGAGAGCAGTGCAGGGGCAGAGAGGTGATGAAATGCTGCCTTTTGTTGATGGAAGTTGTTTATATAACTGGCAATCAAAAGGGTGATTTCAAGAATCTAAAACAACGAAAACAGAATTGTTATGCTCCTGGGAAGTTCTTGTCCCTTTCAAAAGAGTGTAAAGGGCTGACCTTCTTCCAAGATTAAATGTTTGATGTTCAGCACCTCGAGGTGCTGACCTCTTTTCTCTTGACTTAAACCAGCACAGAGTAAATCTTAAAAAACAATCGAATCTAGTGGCAATATTAGAACAAGTTCAGTCAGTAGTACAGCCTGATAGCTGTAAGTCACATTTTTGAAAACATAAATTAAACATTTAGTGTATTATGGCAACTCTTTCATTTAAATAAAGTACTAGTATGTTAGGATCTTTGGAATTGGTCATCTATCTTCCCTCTAGTATAGATTTTTTTTTGTAATTTTTTTTAGAGATGAGGTCTCGCTATGTTGCCCAGGGTTGTCTCAAACCTACAGACTCTAGTGATCCCTAGCCTCAGCCTCCCAGGTAGCTGGGATTACAGGCGCAGACCACCATGCCTGGCCACTCTAGTATAGATTTAATTAAGAAATAGTCTTTCATTTTTAAAAAAGGTTTCAGACTCTAAAAAAGTAGTCTCCTTTGGTTGGTCATTTTAAGAGAATTAGTTTTAAGAAGATAAATTTCTCATACTTTTTACTAAAATTGGGAATTCAATTTCAATAATGTAGTCCTTTATTGCTTTTGCTTAGAGATATTAAAACTACATAGTTTGCTAAAAATAGTAAGAGGACAAATACATTTTATTTTATAATACCTTCATATTTCTATAAAGGTGTCCAAAAAGAGAGTTACACCAAGTAAATAAAATAATTCATATAAAGTAGCTGGCAACAATCTGCTAACAAGACCACTTATTTTGGACCATCTATATACCTGGCACTGGGTGAAGTATTTTATAATCTCTTCATTTTATTCATAAGCCAGAAAAAGTAGGTGGCATTGTAGCAATTTTAAGATTGAGAAACCAAGGTTTAGAAAGATGATTTAAGCCAGGATTTTATTGTTGATTAAAAAAAAAGTAAACTGTTTTCCTATGTGGAGGCTTGTACAATAAATGGGACAGAATGAAAAAGAAAAAAAAAATGATGTGAAAAAATTGACCGCTTTCTACTCACCTTTGGTTTTGCCATGGCAAAAAGTAATTTCTCTGTTGGTTTGTCTTTTGAATGTGGATTGTTAATGACTATCATAAAATCATCTTGATAACCTCCAAAGGTCATTAGACTCTTGTACACATAGCTGACTATTAGCCTCTTCAAAGGAAAGAAAAGGTAAATTTGTTGTATAATCTTTACTTTCAAAGAATGATAAATGATTAATATTAGATATACTAATCATGTAGCATTATTCTATAACAGTATACATTAAAAACTAACTATAATTATAATACAAAAATTGCTTTTTTTTATTATATAGTCCAAAACAAACAGTGATGTAATCATCTACCTTATAATTAAAATACATTTTGATTTTGAAACAAATAACTCACTGCAGCAAAAGTAGAAAATGCAAGAAGAAAATAAGTACCTATATTCCAGCATCAGTAAAAGACCACAATTAATATTTTTGTATATCTCTTAAGATATATTTATACATATATATGTATGTGTATATATATGTGTGCGTATATATACACCCATCTCTTTATATATATTAGGGTGAGTCATAGGGAATTGATAATTTTTAAGGTAACATCATCAAACATTGGCAAATCCTTATGGCTCATCCATATAGGTTTTGAAACATATATAAATATAAAAATATCATATATATTGTTTAGCATTCTGCCTTTTTCAGAAACTTAATATAGTACAACTCCTTCCACGACAATAAATACATTTGTATAAAATTCTTTTAAATGATTAAATTGTAAGCATAGTTGTATCTGTAAAATGACTTATCACATAGGAACATGTGAAAGAATGTTTTCTGTGTATGAGATCAAGATAATATTACTTTCTGTTTATGGTCCGTGGGTGAAATGGACCTGAGGCTTGCCGGTTGGAAGGCTTTTTGCCCCCACTTCTTTATGACCCGATTTCACACTGAGCAATAGAAATAGTTGATTTGATGCAAAAATGTATGATTCTGTCTTACCATGGAGTTGTATTCTAAGATGCTTAAACCATCCTCGTGTATAGCCAGCCACATGAAAGTACTTCCAAATGATGATGGAGTTACAGGCTATGAAGAGATGAAAACATACTATATAATAAATATTAAACAAAAGCATAGAAATAATTTTCAGCCTAAATGCAATGCAACATTTACAGCATTAACTTATGGCAAATCTCTCCTGGGTTGGAGGCAGTACGGAAACAAAAAAAGGAGCGGTGAATCTGATACTAGGAGACCTGCATTAAGGACCCAAATTTGCCATTTATTAATGTGTGCATTTGAACAAGCTACTTAATCTCTTTCAGGCTCAATTTCCTTATCTTTAATGTGGAATCAATAATGTATCTATCCTATTTTTCTTTTATTCCAAGAGGTTACTAAACAAAGCTAAAAGGGTTTCTATGGTGACAAAAATCTTAATGAAACAAAACATTGATGTGCTTTTAGGGTGTATAGGGTTTTTACAATGTAAAGGATTATTATAATTGTAGATTTTGTGAAAATGTATGAAATGTGGTATTCAAAGTCTAAGAAAAATAGAGTAAAAAGAAAATATGAAATGCTGTGACCCATAGTAATGAAAAACATTAAGATTTCCACAAAATTCTTTATTGCAAAAAGCAATGAAATTAATATAAACAATCCCTCACCACTAAAACCCAACTAAAATCCATTAGTATTTTGCATTTGATTGTTTTGATCAGGTAACTGATATTCTAACAAATTTTTCTTAAATCTTATAATAAAAGAATGTCAAGAAAGTAGTTAAGGAGTTGGGGTAAATCTTGTGTTATTTGTATACAGTAAGACTTAGCAGTATCTCCTGTATAAAAGCTTAGCAGTATCTCCTGTATAAAAGCTAGGACACTAGCCTTAGAGTTGCTTTCAAAAGATGGGCGAGCCATTAAGAAGGATGCCATTTAATGCATCTATCCTTTGACAGATAAGTGGAGAAACAAAATATGGCAAGTATGTACAATGTAATATTATTCTGTCTTTAAAAAAAAAAAGGAAGTTTTTAAACCTGTTACCACTTGAATAATGTCAACATCATGCAAACAGAAACAAATCACCCACCAAAGAATGAATACTAGATGATTCTTCTTATATGAGGCTTCTAGAATATTTAAATGCATAGAGACAGAAAACAGAATAGTGGTTATCAGGAATTGGAGGAGGGGAGGATAGTGAGTACATAGGTTTAATTTGGGAAAATGAAAAAAGTTCTGGAGATGGGTGACAGTGATGGTTGAATAACACTGTGAATGTTGTCCTACAAATGTACATTTTATTTTATTTTATTTTTTGAGACTGGGTCTCCCTATTTTTCCCATGGAACTGCAGGTTCATGTTGTCCGGGGTACCACGGATTCAAGCAATCTCCAGCCTCAGCTTCCCAGGTAACTGGGAAGGTGCGCGTCACCATGCCTAGCTATTTCTTCGGACTAGGTCTTGCTGTGTTGCCCCAAGTGGGACTTGAAGCACAATCCCTAGCCCCAGCCACTTCATAGGCTGAAGCTTATAGGCACAAGTCACCATGCCTGGCGAAATGCACATTTTAAAATAGTTAAAATGCTAAATTTCATCATGCTTATGACCTTTCATCCCATGGAGGCCGCTAACTAAGAGAGTGTCTCCACATTATAAAGAAAAAGGGGGGTGAAAAGTCAGTCATGCAAATGCAGTATTATTTAAAATAGCTAGCAAGCACAGAACATATGAAAAAAAGGATATTTGATATTCCTTCCAATGCTGAAGGTAAAATTAAAATCCATCATAAAATACTGATTTGTATTTTTAAAATATGTGTTAAGTCCTTGCAAATATATTAATTTTACAGATGTTTTCGTATGCTGACCTTATATCACCTTTCTATTATAGATTTCTTAGTATATAGCCTCTATATACTAAGTATATAACTTGATATTTGGTTCTAGTTTCTAGTTCCAATAGCAAAATAATTTCCTATTTAATAATAATGCAGTCATTCACAGAATCAGAGTCAAAAGATACCATAAATTTCACTTTTCTAGTCCACTTTTCATTCATGAATGAGGAAACTAAGGTCCAGAGAGGTTCACAGACTTGCTCAAAATCGGATTGTTCTTTAGCCAATATTTATCAAGTGGTTGTTATGTGCAAAGCATTATGGTGCACAGTGAGGAGGATTTTAACATCGGTGAGCCTCAACCTTCAAGGAATAGACAACTTATTGGTAATGACAAAGCAATACATAGCAAAATGCAACAGAAGACAAGAGATAGTATAAGAGCCTGAGATAATATAAAATGAGGTGGTTCGACAAAAGAGGAGGAATTCCAGAAGCTGAGCGCGGTGCTGCATGCCTGTAAGTGGCAGCTTATGAAGCTGCTGGGGCTAGGGATCGTGGTTTGAGGCCCACTCGGGGAAACACAGTGAGACCTAGTCCCAAAAAATATCTGGGCATGGTGGTGCACGCCTGTAATCCCAGCTACCTGGGAAGCTGAGGCTGGGGATTACTTGAGTCTGTGGTATCCCAGACAATGTGAGCCTGAGGGTCCATGGGCAGAAATAGCAAGACCTAGTCTCAAAAAATAAAAAAAAAAAAAGAGAGGAATTCCAGAGTGTAGTTCTCTCCTTGGGGACAGTGCTGGCCTTGCCAGGCAGGGCTGTCTGTCCCCAGTGCTGCTGCAGCCTCTGTCCCTGTCACTCTCTGCTGCACTCCCTACACAGCAGGGGCTGACGGGCCTGGGCACACTGGCCAGCAAGCTCTTGGAAATGAGGGGCCAGCCCTTCTGGACCCCAGAGCTTAGTGCAGTGTCTGGTAAACAGCCGTCCTTAAATTCTCACTATGCAAATTAGCAAATGAGTGAAAGTAAAGAGTGAACAGATGAAGACAAGAAAGCAGAGTTGCTTTTTTGTCTAAGGATGAGGCTAAGTCATCTACGGAAGGATTTAAGATCCATGTTAGGTGAGCAGAAGATTGAGAAGCTGATGGCTTTCCTGTCTTTCCTTCAGGGTTCCCTTCATTGTTTTTTAAAAATTATTGGGAATGTCCCTATTTTCTTTCTAAAAGCCCAATGAACTAAACATAGGGCTATTATTTTATTTGACTGAACAAAATTGCACCCATCCACAAAGATTTTGAGTGTGCATCTCCCTCCCATTTTTTCTCTTACTTTTGCAAGAAACAACTTGGCACCAAAGAATGGCCACTTCCTGGCTACTGTTAAATAAATGCGCACACAGTCAGCAGCACTGTGTCCCCGGAGGGCCATCCATCTGGTTGACAGACGCTGGCAAAGTTGCCTAAAAAGAGAAAAGAATAGAAATCAGAAAACAAAACACAAAAGCAAAAACAGAGACAGTGTATCACCTTCCCAAGATGAAGCCAATTCTGGCACAACTGGAGTGCCAGGCATAGCCAATGTGAAGCCCCCATCTCACTACTGTCTACCTCTTGTCCTTTTCTATCACTCCTTTCACCAACTTACACTACTAGTTCTCTCAGCAAGATCTAGGATTCCCCTCTACTCCCTTCAAATAAATTTTGAAAATCTGATAAACTAATATCAAGTCTTACTGTAATTTAGTTTAAAAGGTAATTTCAATGGGAATAACTTTCATTTTTAAGGAAAGATACCAGACAAAAGGATGACTCTAATGGTGGAATTTTAGGTTCTACAACCCTTGGCTTGGAGAGATGTTGGATGCACGGGAAATGTTGCAGTCACAAAGGCAATCAACTATTCTGTATCAACAAAAAACTTATATCCAATGTTTCTATGTTGGAGAAATTTGGGATGATGGTATTTGCCTCTATTTTTGTATTTTTAACTTTTCTTTATATACTCTTTAAAGTCAAGACCAATAAAACTAACCAAACTAGTTGAGTTTAATTAAAAATTTATATTTTGAAATTTTATATAATAAGATAGTTTGATTTTTTCTAATTTAAATATAATTGAATACCTAAGGAAAGAAAGTTTTTTGGTAAACACTTCATAATATTTACTATATTACTGGATAAATCTTTAAAAGTTAGGCTGGGCATGGTGGCGCATGCCTGTAAGCATAAGCCTAGGAAACTGCGGCCGGGTCCAGGGATCACGGTTTGAGCCCCACTGGGGGCACGTAGGGAGACCTATTTCCAAAAAAATATAGCTGGGCATTGTGGCATGTGCCTGTAATCCCAGCTACCTGGCTGGGATTGCTTGAGTCTGTGGTACCCTAGGCAATGTGAGCCTGTAGTTCCACAGGCAAAAATAGTGAGACCTAATCTCAAAAATAAATAAATAAATGAAATGAAATGAAAAGATATATATTCTCTTGGTATTCAACAGTACTAAAAATCTTAAGAAACTGTCATGAATAATTTCTTAATTTTTATAGATTGAACAGAAATATTGTCAAGAAAAAACCAATGTGACCTTTAAAGAATGACAAATGATTCCTTACCTTAACTGTTCTTCAGAGGAGTCATCTCTATATCTTTTAGGATAAAATTTCTCTATGACTTGCTTTAGAGTTTGATTTGCCTTGCACTGATTAGTAACATGTCCTGCTGGAGTTGAAAAAGGCCTTTCAAAATCTCCAATTTCCACCTAATAGGAAATTCAAAAGAGAGAATACAGAGGATATTGAAAATCATTTTTAGAAAGAAAAATCAGTTATATTCTTTCTAAACATTATTTACAGCATGTACTATATAAATCTATATGTTATGATTGTATGATTAAGGAACTGAGAATGATATATGAGAAGTGCTCTTGTTAAAATCTAAATTCCTTTTGAATTCTAATTTTGAAAAAAATCTATAATAATCTAAACATGTCAGTTTATTTCTACATTAACTATTCTAGACTAATTCCACCATCAGTAGTATTTGCTAAAGACAATTTACTATTGCCTACAACAGCATAAGATAAATACTCATCTTTAAGGTACTATTTTAATTAATAATAACATGAAATGAAAGTCAAAAATAAAAAAACAGTTATGAAAAAGTTATGTAGTGATAAGAAATCTCAAAAAGGAAATGTTACTTTCTAAGGGCCTCTCCTAAGTATAAGGAAGCAAGAACCATTATTTTCTTCTTCAATTTTCTTCATAAATGTTACTGTATTTATTCCCCCCCCATTTTATTTCTGGGAATAGAGCCTGTGTTCCCTTTGCTCCATGAATTTAAGAATGTTCACCTCTTATTTGGTATTCCTTATTAAAGGCTACATAGATGTCACTTTCTACCCATTCACCTGTCTACCCACCTATCACCTCTCTAACTACTCACCTACCCATTCATTCATCTAAACCAACACTAAATCATTCAAATGTCAGGCAGTATTAAGTGATGTCAAAAAGAATAGCATTGAGTATAGTTCCTGTATTCAAGAGTTTACAGTCTAGCAGGGGAGAGTAAAGTATAAACAGGTATTTGTTTTAAATCATGTTATGTGTCTTGTTATGTGTCTTAAATCAGGGTACCAAAGAAGGAGGTTCAATTAAAAGTATAAACTGCAGAGAAAAGATCTGGGACTCATGGGCATTGATGGTTGGTAAACGCAAGAGAATGAGTAAGATGTGTTGGGACACTGATAGAATGAGAAGCTTGCAAACCCCAGGGAGTCTAAGCCTTTGTCCAGATGACCTGACTATTTTTCCCTTAATAACCTGAGCAAAGACTCACCTGTGATAGAGACTCTGTGTTATCCCTTAACATAATTTTCCCCTAAGTAAAAAGTTCTTGAATTTAGCTGAGATCTTTGCTGCCCAGCTAAGACTATAGTCCAGTGCCCACTACAGGTTGGCAAGGTCATATGAGTTGGTTTTGATCAGAGATTCGTATGGAAGTGTTTTATGTAATGTTTGGGAAGTTTCTTAAGTTAATTTCCTCTGTTTTGGAGGATCAGAGGAGCTGAAGCTCTCGCAGATCTTTGGGTCTGTGAGGATGTCATGCTAGGGATGCAAAATGGAGAGCAGGATAAAGTCCAGGCTCCTAAAGGTCTTGTACAGGTGTCAGCGTGGGTCTCTATGTGAGAGTCAAGTATACTTCTATTTTGATTAAGTCCTTACTAATTGACAGAATGTGTGTTTAGAAGTCTGAACTTAATCCTAATTGATATAACAGCCAAATAAATGAAAGGGTGCTAGCTTTTTTTTTTGAGACTAGGTCTTGCTATTTTTGCCTGTGGAACCGAAGGCTCACATTGCCCGGGGTACCACAGAGTCAAGCAATTCCCAGCCTCAGCTTCCCAGGTAGCTGGGATTACAGGTACGTGCCACCACGCCCAGCTATTTGTTTTTGGAATTAGGTCTCGCTATGTGCCCCTGGCGGGACTCGAACTGTGATCCCTGGCCGCTTCCTAGGCTGCTACTTAAAGGCATGTGCCACCATGCCTGGCCTAGGGTGCTAGCTTTTATAGAGACTGATTCCTATTAGGTTACCGAACAATTTCAGCAGGGCCTTCTTAACCCCACACTCAAGCTTCATTATTAAATGCAGAGCCTGGTGGTATACTTTCAAGATAATTTAGAAATTAGGTTCCCTTTATGGCAAGCTTCATTCTACATCATTGCAACTGTCAGCAGTTTGGAGCCAAACTGTAATTATAACGCTGGCAAATTTTAAGGTGTTAATCACAGCAAAATGAATTTGAAGATCTTAGAAGGTATATTATTTAATTACATTCAATTCAGCTTAGAAATTACTATCATATCTTTACAAAATATTACATTGCTAAGCATGAAAAATACCTGAGCTAAAAGTGCTGCCATTTCTAATGCCAGGTCCTTGTTCAGAGGAAAAAGTCCATTTATTATTTGATCATTGGTCTGATACATTAACAGCAACTTTTCTCGATCAGTCTCTCCTCGAGCTTGCACTGAGAAATACAGTCTGGAAAATAAGAGAGGAAAAGTTTCACCAAATGACATTCTTACAAAGGAAGAAGGTAAAGTTCACTAAAACGAGTTATTCTAACACAATTCTCTAAGTGATACAAACTTAAACCATTACTGTTAGTGACCTCTTTTTCTGTTCTATATAATATTTTTACCAAATGGAGGAAAAACTGCTTTGATGTACAGGTTGAAAATTCCTCAATGGTATTTTTTTATGCCCTGAAAGTCCAAATTCTTAAGTGTTACTGAAGAAGCACATAAGGCACTCAATGAAAAGAAATATCCCCTCTCTTGGTAGGCTATGCTGATGTAACCCTTCATTTTCAAAACACTCATGGTCTTTCCTAAATACTTTGGTCACACCAGAGAATAGGAAATGAAGGTTTCAATTAAAAATCAACATCAGGCCAGGCATGGTGGCGCATGCCTGTAAGCAGCAGCCTAGGAAGCTGTGGCCGGGACCAGGAATCGCCGTTCCAGTCCTGCTCGGGGCAACGTAATGAGACCTAGTTCCAAAAAAAATAGCTGGGTGTGGTGGCGTGCACCTGTAATCCCAGTTACCTGGGTAGCTGAGGCTGGGGATTGCTTGAGTCCGTGGTACCCTGGGCAATGTAAGCCTGTGGTTCCACGGGTAAGAATAGCGAGACCTAGTCTCAAAAAAAAAAAAAATCAACATCAATTAGTGGGAATATAGAGTAGCTTTCTCTGGGAATCATACATTGGAAGAAGCATGACTCAACAACCTTAAGTCATATATAGAATTCTGTGAACTAACAATACTGCAATAAAAAAATATAATTAAAAATAAATTAATTTTTAAAAAGTTTTGTTCTTTGTACCACTGTAATCCACTCAGAGTTAGCTAAGTGTTACCACTGGAAGCTTCTTATTAAAAAATTGAATTGGTAATATAATGAGGGAATGAAGAATCAAACATACAAATAGCTATAAGCAAGAAAAGCTAGAGTCTATCTTTTTTTTGCCATTTCTGGGAAGTGAAAATTAAGCACTATGAGCACAAAAGAAAAAACTCATAGACAAGAATGCATAGACAGGAATCTTTGGCTCAGCCCCTAACCTAACAGTTCGGGTTCCAATCATTACAAAGAAAGTTGGAGCAAATGTGGAGAGGAACTAAGCATCACGAAAATGACCAAGAAGTCAGAAAATCTAACCTATAGGTCCTCAATAATGAAGGCTAATGGAACATGATCTGAATCTCTCACAAGATAACCAACTCACAGGTAACTAGCCACCTCTTATCCTAAAGAGACCTGAAGCTGAGAAGGGTGCTCTGTCACAGTGGGCAGGGTACAGGCTAGTAGCCTGGGTCCTCTTAGTGTCCCCTCTTCAGCTTACATTTTAACACTGAACACCAGGAAATGGAAGTCACCTACTGTGGACCCATACCATTGTGCAAACACCATTTCCACCTTTAGTGGAGGCCAGGAACTGCCTGATAATTCTTTAGCTTGCCTCCAACTGGCAGCTGTTCAGAACATTTATTTCCTATCACTTTTCTCATCCTCTTATAAGCTTACTGAGGGGGTAGCCTGCCATCAATCTCCATTCACCTTTCCTTCACTCCTCCATCCACCAAAGTCTGCTGAAACACTCTGTTAAAAACAAAAACTTTGATTCCCTACCTAAAAGGTAAGCATTTGCCTTTGAGTCTTGAAGGCTTCAAGGACTGACACTGACATGTTTACTCCCTGAATGATAAATGGATGATAATGAGACTTGCTAACTACAGGAATCTGTCCAAAACAAGTCTGAAAGACCCCCTTTCCATTGCCTCAGAAAGTAACTTACCTCTCTAAGGCTTCCATACCTTCATCTCTAAGATGGACACAATAATAACTACCTGTTAGTGGTGCTGTTAGGATTATATGAGATGATGGATATAGCCTTCAGCACAGGGCTGGCTGACTGGTGTGCGATAAATGCTCACTAGACACTGGTTAGTTATTGTTACTGCTATTTGCTATTACTAATATTAGAATTCTTCTCTAGAGGCCATTAGAATCACAAGTCCCCTAATTCTGGATTTTGTTTTAGTGTGAACATATCTGGAAGATATGGAATAAATGAGATGACTTATCAGGATGCTTTTTGGCTGAGAAGCCAATAAATTTAGGTGCTCAAGAGGCAGAGATGGAAATGTTAAATTATGCTCCTGAAAACAACTACAAGTGAAGAGAATCTTTTCTCTGAAAAGGGAGGAAGGCTGGTTCTCTTCAGAAAGGATCCTTGCTGACTTTGTTTTGTTAAAACATGTCTTAACTTTTGCAGTTTCAAACACACAGTAAGAAAGCATATTAAATAAGCAGGCTAAATATGAGCAGAACTTAAACATTACTTTCCAAAGGTTGTCCACGAGAATAAGCTCAAAACTTAATAATTATAACTCTAACCAACCCCTAATTAAAATTCCATCAGTTACTGGCTATAAGCAAAAGTTCATAATAAAGAAAGCTGGTATTTTAGTTTTGCCTAATACAGTCTGTGACAGATGAAAAATCAAATTCCTGGCTCTGTAACCATGATCCATCACATCCAGTTAGCTCTTCTCCAACTGTGTTTCAAAATTAGGGCTCGGTGTCTATAAACATTTAACAGATGCAAAACACAACCATATATGGAGATACAGTACTTTCTCATAGTTGTGGCCATCCAACTATTTTCGATTTCTGTTAAAAATTAAACCTTTTAGTTGAGTGGCTTTTTCCTTTATGTCAGAGATATATTGCCATGAAGAGCTTTTTTTTTTTTTTTTTTTTTTTTAAACAAGGCAACCTTTATTATGAGTTATTTACATTTCTCATCTTCTTGGACATTTGTTAGACTTACAGCATCATTCTGATCTGTGCTTTCACATCACCTTTCTTGAGTTCATCCAAATAAAATGTTGGCTTTAACCAAATCCTGGTAGTGAGAATGAGTATGTATTAAGTATTCACAAAGTGTGTGTTCTTAGAAATCGTAGGCATGTAATTCCATTTAGTTCTAACAAAACCAATGAGAATTCCTGAACCTCTTCAGGAAGAGGTAGGTCAGGTCCAGCAGCTGGCTCCTCTCGTCATAGGTAAGACTGAGATAGAAGCAGGAACAAGACTCACTAGATAGGTATATCTCAGACTCAGCGTGCTCAAGAGTAAAATGGAGAATGGTTAAGGGACAAATTTCTGGGTCTCACCCGCATAGATTCGGACTCAGCAGGTCTGAAGGGGGTCTAATACCTTGCATTTCTAACATGTTTCCTAGTGGTATGAAGTCTGCTGGCCCAGGGTTAGCACTTTGAAAATTACTGCTCTGGTGATCAAAGAACTAAAACAACTACCTCACAGGTCCACTTCTTCTTCACTGATTGTCAATTTCAGAAAGTTGGGACTATGTTTGCGTCTGGGTTTATTACCATTTTATTCACAGCATCTACCTAAAAGTCTTGCTTAGAGGTGAAGCAAGAGAGAGAGACAGATGAAATGAAAGAAAGAGAATGAATACATTACCCTAAAAGAAAACTGGCTAAACAGGTATCTTCTTACTATGGATATGTAGTTCACTCTTTGTGAAAAATGTAATAGTAATGTGAAAGAAAGTTTTGGAAGTGAAGAATTCATCCTTGGATTGCCTGGAAAAGCAGCCTTCAAAAAGACTACAGCTATGACTTCCTATTGCTTTTTTCCTGATTTTTGTCTGAGTGCATCGCTGGACAACACATACAAACTATATGTAAAATATCATTATTTATGACATTAAAAGATTAGAATTGGAACCAAATTTTTATGTAGAAGCTTCTTTCTATAAAAATAGAACTACTGTTTCTAAGAAAACAAACATAAATACGGTAATTTTCAAAGTTCACCATAGAAAACCAGGCACATGATGTGAGCACGACCATCTGCCCATCCTATGACATGTCCATGTGGCATTACACACCTGTTTTTATAAGTTAGACGAACAGTTCTCGTACCTTCCCATTTCCCAGGCTGCTGTTCTTTGGAAGCCTGTTCCCACTTAGAAATAATATCACAAATCTAGAAGGGAAATGGAAACAGATTTATAATATTTTTCAAATCAGTATTTTTTGAAGACAGCATGTCTGTGGATTGAAAAATTTCAATTAACATGATCAAACCAAATGAACTGCAACTTTTTGCTTTAAGTCCCTGCGCAGCTCTGCGTTAAGAATTTTAATTATAAATTGCTCTGTGATCCACTTATCCTTTTGGACACACATTAACTTTGGACTGTGGCCATGAATTTTTTTTTTTTTCATTCAAAGAGAAATCTTAATGAACTGCATGGGACTGGAAACAGAAGATTCCAGGAATTTTTTTGAGTTAGTCACTGAAGGAGCAACCTTTTTCCCTACCTGCTGAGTTTACAAAATTAGAATAAGTGAGGATATACCAAAGAACTCTGAAATAGAATCTTAGGATTTTTTGATTGGGAAAGAACAAAATCTTTCAAGAACCAAATAAATGTTTGTATTATTAAATTGGTCATTTACAGAATTATAAATAAAACTTTTCGAAGTATGTGATAAGCAGTTATTCACCAAAGCCCCTAATATTTACTCAGCTCAAGTCAACCAAAGACACTAGCTTTCTTCAAGCACAACAGTGCTTGAAGAATGTCTGTTTAAAACTTTACATTTGGAATTATTGAAATGAATGAGGGATACCTGGAGCAGCAGAGAAAAAGACAGTCATTTATCTAGACTTTTCTATCTGTAGCTGAAGGAATAGGTGGATGGAGGGTGGGGGGAAGAAGTAGCATATTTACTAACCAAAAACCCTAATGAACTAAGTATGAACTTGATCGCTATTCTGTGGAACCCATGGAGTTCCAACAGGTGGTTCTGCAAGAGGAAGTTGGTTTTGGAAGTCAAAGAAAGTATTATGTTTCATGTGGGAGCTGTAACTTATGAATCTAGACTGTCCCCTACTCTGACCCAATTCTTTACTCCAAATCACAGAAAAACATGCATCCTATAATAAGGTATTGGTATTGATTCCCAAGAGCAATCAAGGATTCCATCAATCAGGAAAGGACCCAAGTGCAGTAATGGTTATTTAGGGTAATCATTTCCCACTCTGTGCTTCTGTTTTCTCATTTGCAAAATAAATGGGCCGTTTCTTCTAATGTCTCTTATGGTTTTACATTCTGTATTTTTAACTGTTACCATCACGGTATGAAACTTTATTAAGATTATTTTACTCTGACCCGTGAAGGATGTTTTTTATCGTCAAATATTTGTTTCCTTTTGACATAAATGTACTTATGATTGCCCTGATACCTGAAATTCCTTCTTTATTTTCACAGCTCCATTTTCGATCCAGCCTTTAAAGTTCAATTTAGATCTTCCTTAATTTCCAGTGCTAAACTTAATCTCTCTGTGGCATGTTCACAGTACTCAAAACATTTATCACTTTCAGCTTGAGTTTAATGTTCTCATTGTAAAGCTGTTGTTCCTTAAGCAAATTATAAGTTCACTGTGGGCAGGAATTATTTCTGACTCTTGTCTATATTTCCCACGGAGTTCAACTGAGCTCCAGGACACAGTAAATAGTTAAAAAAATATAGCTAAGTGTATGAGTGAAATAGGGTGTCATTATATTAGAATTTCCAGACCTCCATCCAGATTACACTAGTATTAGGGGTATGACTGTCATATTCTTATCCTTTTTAAATATAAAGTATGTGGATGTACAGATTGAGAGTAATAATTCTATTACTACAATAAAGACCTGCAATATTTTTTCTCTTTTGCAGATTAAGTTGATTGTGTTTTTCAAATACACCTAAATTTTTTGCAAATAACAAAGAATCACTTTGCTGTTTGTTAGGTCTGTCTACTTAAAAAATTCCTGGTTTTACCTTGATATTTCCTTGAAGGCAATGCTCTAAATCTCTGCCAGAAGGATCATCTGTAAACAATGCAAACCCAGAATGTGCTGGTTTCCTCATTCCTGTATCCTGGTTCAAAGTATTCAGAAATTCTTCCACTGTGGTTGATGCATCAAATCCAACTACCTAAGCAAAAACACCAAGTTGTTCTCTTAATAAAAAAAATATGCAGACATGAAATTCAGTTTTCAGGGTGAAACAGGGCATACTTGATACATCATTAATGGTAACATATATTTACATAGATGCTTTCACTTTTGTTTTCAAATCTCCACTGAAGAAAACTAATGTCATCTTAATCATTAGCTTGCTGTATTTAGAAATCTTAAATTCAGCCAGTAGACATGAATTCAAAATAGAAAGGTCATTTGACAGTTATAAACATGTTGCAGAGCTGCTATTCCTGATGATTAAAAACAAACCAAGAACTATAATGTAAATATGTAACTTTAAAGAAATGAGAAAAAGAAATGCACTTCAATGAATAATTGAATGTACTGTTTGTTTCTTTAATATAGTTAAGATCTGAATCCTGTGATAAAAGGCTTATAGTTGCAAAGACTTACTTACTAGATATGGCATGTGTTTGCTTTAGTTAAGAGGTGAGTATCTAGACCTAACAAGTTTTTGCAGAAAATTCCTGAGATTTGAACACTTTAAAGATAATAAACTGGTACATTTCCATTGTTAGTAATTATTTCCTCATCTAGCAGACATACTGATGCCAGAAAGCCTCAACTACAGTATTTTTGTTTTTCTCCATCAGAATTATAATAGTATTAAATGCCATCTTTGTTTGGATCAACATGGACTTGTGTTTAGTGTGAATACTTTTCAGCAAACTGTTTTAAAACTCAGCTGTCTGACAGAAAATCAAATATGTTTGTAGGCTTATCAGGATCAGCTACTGACAAGGGTAGGCAGACAATCCAATTCCAATTTCACAGAGGTTTCTAGACTAAGTGCATTTTCATCAGGGTAGAAGGGCTAACTCACTTGGTATATCCCATTCATGAAGTGCACAGGAATACTGAAAGGCAAAGAATGGTGATAAGGGTTTCGCAAGAGGGTTGAAAGAATTTCCATTCTTGAAGGTCTTGCTTCTCGATCTCCATTTTGTTGTGTTCTTTCTACACATCGCTGGCAATAAATGGCATATTTTCCAAATTCTGTCCTATAATATAAAGCTTAAGATGAAGCTAACAATACCATAATTAAGCAACCTAATATATACATGCAAACATTAAGAAAGCTTTCCTTGGTGTATATTACTGCAATGGATTATGCTAATTGTGACCATTATTTTCCTTTTTCAAAGATAATATAAAGCCTCTGTTATTCTGGCTTCTATACTTTGCTAGTCACTGCATCAACTCTCCCACAAAGCATCCCTCATCTTTATTGTATTATAATTACAAAATGAATTTAAAATTACCAGTGATTATACTGCCAATATGTAGTGATTATATTAACAAATAGAAAGAAATAATTGTACCAAGGAGAGTCTAGGATATCTTATGAAAAACATGGAAGTTAATATTTGATGCCCAAAAAGGTAAGAAAACATCTTGAAACAAAAATAAAAATAATTTTTCTTTCTGTACTCAATAAAAAAATGCATTCTTTAGAAAACAAACATTAAACATTAAACAAAACCACTGGAGTAAATAAATGTAAACCTTTGTTATATGTGATTTTATTCCATCTGTGAAATTAGATTGATAACACCTCTTACGCAGAAGACACTTGACTAAGTGTTTTCTGGGCAGGCACTAAAATGTCACCCTTCTCTGGAGGCCCCTCCATGACTGAACTGAAATTACATCACCTTGACCACAGAGTGCCCCAAACGTGTAATGAACCAAAGGACAACTCAGTTGTTTTTTTATTTCTTCATGTCTGTTTATTTCAGTCCCAGAGTCTGGTTAAGCAGTCTAACATGAACATCTTAGACAAAATGATCCTGCTAATTCTTGACTGGCTGCTGAGTCCCACTGTCAGAAACCCATTCTGACAGCTGGATCTTAAATGTTTTTCAACAGAGTAAGAAGTTTGAAGCAATTCAAATTTATACGCAATTATTACAAGAGAAGACCACATAAAAGGATTCAATGTGAAGCAAAATAGTAATAGAGAAAACTAAGGAAACAAAATAGTCGCTTCTATTGAATGAACACCCACGAATGCTAAGTCATTTATACTTGAAATGTACATAGGCTTTTCACTTAAAAATATTCTTTGTCAGGTTCAAGCTTTCAATACAATCTTCCATAAGAGATTTACCATAACAAAGGAAATATTTTATAAGCTCCATATAAATGATAACCAAAACTTTCCTTTGTCACCATTCATGTCATAGATTCTTCACAAATGTACCTGGCATATTACTAAATACTTAGGATTTATTGTAGACTTTCAGATATCACAAATGGTTTAGTGAGTTTTCTGCACACCTGGAATCTGCATTCCTCTTTAGGTGGAGTCTGAGGAGCCACAGGAAAGGATGATGGGGAAGGAAGAGCCCCACACAGAGTGCCAAGAGCTGCCAGCCCTGGGTGAAGAGAAGCACCATAGTTACATACTATACGTCAGCTGCAGATCCATGTCAGACAAGCAATTAACAGATTGAGAGTAAAAGGTGATGACAGTCTTTCTTGACCCTATAGTGGTTTTTCTTTTTCTACATATACATTTTCTCCTAAGAGCATTACTAATACATAATACATCAAAGCTCCATGCTAGGCCAGGTTCATAATCCAGCTCGTCATATGGACTGCTGTCTACCACTGAGTATCAAAGAATATGGTAGATAGGATGACCATTTTTCATATCACACTCAAAGATTAAGGGCATTGTTCCATTTTTGTTCGTTCTTGTATTTACTCAATGAAATATAAGTATTTACTCAGTGAAATATAAGTAATGGCTTTGAGGAAAGGCAGATCAAAGAACAGTAAAAGAATCATATACTTCAAAACAAAAGCAATTTATCTACACATACATAAACAGGGGCACAAATAAAATGTTAACAGGTGATCTTCAGGTAATAAGTGCAAATGTGATTTTTATTTTCCTTTCTTTCTGTAGTCCTTTCTGTTTTAATATTTTATTAAACTAATATAACTTCAATTAAATGTCACATTGAAAAGGAGAGCAGAAAGGCACTGACCCTACTCAAGGCATCTGCAGTGTTTACAACTTTTCCCACTTTTTGTATTTTTTAAATATGTTCAAATATTCTACTGAATGTGTCATTTTTACAATCAAGAAAATGTTATCACTTAATTTAATTTTCAGACTAGGTCTCGCTACTTTTGCCTGTGGAACCGCAGGCTCATGTTGCCCGGGGTACCACAGACTCAAGCAATCCCTAGCCTCAGCTTCCCAGGTAGCTGGGATTACAGGCACTCACCACCACACCCAGCTATATATTTTTGGAACTAGATCTCGCTACATGCCCCCCTGGCGGGATTCAAACTACAATCCCTGGCCCCTGCCATGGCTTCCTAGACTGCCACTTACAGGCATGCACCACCATGCCCGGCCCCTATTATGACTTTAAATTGCATGTATATGTGTCAGTATATACCTGTAATGGTCCTGGTTGATTCTGTGGCTGTCTCCGTCTTGTCTGTTTAATGAGCTGACAGCAAATTTCATTCTGTAGCTCAGGATGTGTCAGACAGATTTGCAAAGCACTCTGGGCTAGGGATATGTGATAATCAATCGCAGGGGAGTCAACTGCTGCATTTATAAAAAGCTGGCAGGTCTAAAACACAAAAAGTTTATATACTTATGGTAACAAATGATTAGGTTTGCTCTGCATAAATTATATTCTTGTTAGCAAGAGTTTATGTTTAAAAGGTTGGAAAAATGTATTATGATAACACTAATCCAAAGAAATTTGGACTGACTACATAAACAAAATAGATTTCAGAGCAAGGAATTCTGAGATCAAAAAGGATCATTTAAAATGACAAAAGGGTCAGTTCATCTGGAGGACATAACAATTCTAAATGTTTAGGCACTTAATAACAGAACTTCAGCTCTTCAACATCAGCCTCACTGCTGTCTTTGTGGATCCATCTCTAACAGTCAGGGAAACAAGCAAAAGTAAACAAACAGGACTACATCAAACTAGAATTTTTGCCTAGCAAAAGAAACTGATTTTAAACAAATGGCTTCCTATTAAATGAAAGAATATATCTATAATCATGTCAGATGAGGGGATAATATTGAAAAAATATAAAGAGCTAATAAAAGTCAACAAGAAGTCTAATTAATGGGCAAAAAATCTGAATAGACACATGTCCACAGAAGACATAGAAATGGTCAACAGGCATGGGAAAAGATGTTTTTTAACTTTTATTATTAGGGAAATGCAATTCAAAACCAAAGTGAGCTATTACTTCACACCTAAAAGAATAATTACTCTACAAAAGACAACAACGGAGGGCAAGCAGTGAAATGGAGACCCTTGTACACTCTGGTGGAAATGTAAATTGCTGGCAGCCAGTAAGGGAAGCAGTTTGGAGAGCACTCACATTATTAAGAAAAGAAATATCATATAATCACGCTATCTCACTTCTGGGTATTTATCAAAAGACCATGAAGACAAAAATTTAGAGATGTATGAGCCCCCATATTCACTGCAGCATTACAATGGCCAAGAGCTGGAAACAACTAAGTACTACTGACAGATGAATGGATAAAGAAGATGGAGCATATATACACAATGGAATACTACTCAACTATATATTTTTTTTAAAGGAGGAAATGCTGCCATTTTTAACAATATGGACAGAACTAGAGGGTATTTTTTCAATGATTTTTTTATTCATTACATACACATTTTTCACATCATTGTACATATACCTTGAGGTTCTCCCACTACCACGTCACCCATGAACCATCATCTTGATCTCTTGTGCTCATCCCTCCTCTTGATTTCACTCTCCTTCCCTCCCATTCCCTTGTTGTATGCTTTAGTTTTGCTGTCAATGTGTTTTAACTTTTTACAGATTATTATAACTTAGTGAAATAAGTCAGATGGAGAAAGACAAACACCATACAATTTTACTCATGTGGTAAACAACAACAACAAAAAAGCAAAACAAAACAATTTCTTAGAATATAATGGTTATCAGAGGGAAAGGGTAAAAGGATGGGTCAGTTAAAAGAGGTCAACTGTATGGTGATGGATAGATACTAGACTTCTGGTGATGAACATAATGTAGTAATACAGATATTTATTAAAACAATTGATTATGATGAATCAGTGTAGTTTTCTTCATATTACTTCTCTTTAAGGTTCACTGATCTTAGATTTTAGTATTTACAGTTTTTATTCAATTTGGAAAAAATTTAAGCCATTGTTTCCTTAAGTATTTTTCTGTTACACTTTCCTCTTTTGTGGGATAACAATCCATATCCATTAGGCCACTTGAAATAGGACTATGCAATTTTTTTTCCTCTTTTTTCACTGTTTTCATTTTGGATAATTTTTATTACTATACCTCCAAGCTCACTAGTTTCTAGGATTTCATTATCTTACCTGTTATGAATCTCAAACTAGTATGTATGTGTGTATGTATTATAAACCAAGCAAGTACATTTATTTAAATTACTAAAATTGCTTTTATAGTAATTTACAGACAGATTAGCTGTTACAATTATTTTCCATGTAAGATGTAAAGTCAATTACTTTAAAATTATTTTGGTCACTGAAACATTTAATAAAAACATTTGTTCCAATGTATAGTACATACATATAAAATTAGTCTTATCAAAAACTTGTTTTAGAATTCTTTATATATCAGATGACTTGACTCTGACAGGAACAAATTACAATAGGGTGTATAAATATATGAATACTGGCAGTTCCAGTAGGAAGAAATGATACCACATTCTACTACCAGTGATGGGATCCTTAGATGAAGTCAATGACTCGCTCTGGTACTCTATAAACAGTATTTTCACCTAAAGATGTATTGATAGAAAAAAAATGGATCTAAAATTTGTAAGTCTAAAAAAACCAGTGTAATTGATAGATGAGAAATCTTATTTATAGATGTTCCTCAGGGGATGGACTAAAATTTCTTTCTAAGAGAAAGGACATGCAAAATTCAAGTCCTAACAGCAATTCCTGAGAACAGAGTTCATACTACTGTGTTTAATTGACTTAAGTCTTAGCAGCTGACTTCATTTCACCTTGGACAGTTCTTGTCCCTTTAGCTCTCATTTTTCCCATACCCTATTTCTCTTTTCCCTTGCTTCCTTCTTCCCACCTCCACAATCAATCCAAATATATACTCAGTTGACCTGTTATTACTTTTGATCCATTAAGCAGAAACTAAAGAACTAACACCTAAATAAAAGAGAACAAAATGGAAAACCCCCTGACTTCATTTAGGGAGCTGATTTACTAATAATGCAACAGATGGTCCCACTTATATGTGGGATATAGAAAAAACAAACAAAAGGACAAGAAAAAAGTTAAAACCAACAAACTGACAACAGAACTAAAGAACACATCAAGGGAGGGAAAGGGAGGGAGAATTCGAGAGGGATGAACACGAGATCAAGATGAAGATTTGTGGGTGACATGGTGATGGATCTTGGGGAATACAATGAGGTAAATATTTTTTTGTTTACATATACATGTAACAAATAAATTTTGGCCATCAGATACCATTAACAGAGCACTTAATGGAGGCAAGAAAATGATTCTCCAGTAACAGATAATTAGGTTGAATAAATGGTCTACAGATGTCAAAAAAACTTAGTTCCTTTAAAAAGAAGGCAGTTCTTTCAAAAAGAACTCTGACTCCATCTCTGGTTAGGAAGTCTGAATATGGCCGGGCATGGTGGTGCATGCCTATAAGCGGCAGCCTAGGAAGCTGCGGCCAGAATCAGGGATCGCGATTTGAGTCCCACTCAGGTCAATGTAGAGACATCTAGGGCCAAAAAAATAGCTGGGTGTGGTGGCAAGTCCCTGTAATCCCAGCTACCTGGGAAGCTGAGGCTGAGAATCACTTGAGTCCATGGTACCCCAGGCAACGTGAGCCTGCGGTTCCATGGGGAAAAATAGCGAGACCTAGTCTTAAAAAAAAAAAAAAAAAAAAAGAAGTCTGAATATGCTCATAATTTGAGACATTATTTTCTCTCCTGTCACCCCTTAAAAGCAAATGCCTCTTTCCAAGTCATGTTCAGTATGTACAGGCAGAACTGAGCAAGAAATATGGCTCCAGAGTTCATTCAGTTTGTCCACTCCATATGATTGTTAAGAGCTGGGTGTGTTGAGTTGGTGAATGTGACTTTGAGGAAATTCCTCACTTTTTCTTCAATTTCCTTTAGACATAGATGGCTTTAAGCATCTCTTCCAACAAGACCATTAGGGCTAAAGTTTTTATGGTCACAATACTTAATAAAAGATCAAGGCAGAGGTGTGCAGGCAGTTACTTGAAGTGGTGTACCACAGCTGTATTCTGGTCATTTCTGAATCCATTGCTTAGTTGCTCATCTGCCTTGTGTCTGACAGTATCACTGTCTTGAGTAGCTTTGCCTGCCCCATTAATCTGGATGGTACAAACGTTATGAAAGGAAGAATAGACATCAGCAATTTGTTAACTCAAGACATCTGAGTACTTCTTTAGCATCTCAAGCAGCTGTGACTAACAAGATAGCAGGCTGAAGCCAAGGCTGGGGGCTATTAAAATGTTTATCCAGGAATGTTAGGCTCCTTTTCCACAGCTTCTCATCTTGACCTTGGTATTTATTTGTATGTTTTGTTTCATCTTGTTCTGGAACATTTGAACAGCAGTAGTTTTTTCTACCTCAGGAAGACAAGCGCACCAAAAAGTTCCATGAAGTACTAGAGTAGCAAACAGAAGGAACCCCCACCACTTGATACTGAGAAAAGTCTCATTTTGGGGTTGTCTAGTCACTTGCTGGTTGGAGGGTGATGGAGACTGGCTGCCAACCTCTGATTTCTGTAAGCTGTCATCATCTGAATTGTCACATACTGAACTCTTGCTGGTGAATATGTTTGCATCTTATGCCTAAGTCTTGTAGTTTGTTCAGTGCCACAGCCTCTTCCATGCCTTGACACGAGCAAGGCTCTGTCTACGGGAATTCCTGCATGGCAGGCTGTTCTTGGAAACATGCTGTGACCTCTCTTTCTGGTTTGAGGTAATTGGATTGTTTATTGGCCTGGTTACCTTAACAGGGTTTGTGGTCTCTGTTGCTCACTGGCTGAATCAAATGTAAATGAATCAGTTCCTGTCACTAAAATTCATATATATTTCTAGAAATCCTCTGGACAAAATGGCAAGAGTCCAGTAAATGCTTCCAACCACAAATGGGCTAAGTATTATTCACTAAGTATTATTCACTGTCTTTATGGGGGCAGATCAAAAAATCTAGCCTCACTCGGTGTCTCGTGACTCATGAAACAAAACATATCCTCATGAAACAGTTAAATAAATATTATTAAAAAAAAAAAACATTGGGGACCTCAGTATGTAAGAAATGACCAAAAAGTGCTCTAAGGATGTTGTGAAAAATAAAAAATGAGCAAAACAGCAACCATTCAGCCTACCCGCCAAAACTAATAAAAAGCATGCCACGTATGTAGTAAATGGCTGTTGTCCTTAACTATTATTAAAATATTAACTGCACTAACCCTAGAAATTTTCCTTGGTATACAGGTGATGTCTCTAGCGGAATGAAGAACAATGACTACTTTCCCTTCCTTTTAAAACTGATTATACCTAAATAAACAAAACTTAGTTCTTTATTTTCCTCACTGTATGCACTTGCCAAGACACACAAAAAAGGTATTCTGCCTACCTAGAAAAAAGTTTAGAAACTTTTGCCTGCACACAATGAAATCAGACCTCCGCTGTACTCCTGAAGTCTGCGTGTCTCATTTCTCTCGGTTGACTCCTTTCACACCACCTCGATTCCCGACTCTGCAGGAGCTGGACTCTGGCAGTTCAGCCCATTCCTGAGGAGGGTTTTTTATCTCGAGTTTAGGACTGAAAGTTGTGTATTGAGAGCTGTGAAGTCTTGACTTTGTGATGACTTCCAAAATGATTCTAGATACTGACTTGATGACCTGGAGGTTTGGTCTTCAGTCTCCACCACTTCCCAGGATCTGACATTAGTGGTAGTAAGGTCAGGATCAGAGCCATCCTGATCATCGTCTTCAAAGAAACTGATCTGTTGGATACTTGAACCTTCAAAGCTTGAACTGCTTAGAAGAGATCTACAGAGGTCAATTATAGGAGATTGACTCACCACTGGAACCACTTGTGTTCTCCTGATGGTTTTCCTTGAGACTGTTTGGCTTAGAACTGTTTGGGGGGATGAAGATCCTCTTGAGAGAAATGAACGTCCCGTAACCTTCTTCTGCTGCAACTAGAAGCAGCAGCAGATGAGGCAACCATGTGTGCTGCTGAAGGTGGTAGCCCTTCATGTCTTCATCTCTTCAGCTGCCTGGGATTGCTGTTGCTTCCACTGAGACCGAAGGTATTTATCATTTTAAGAACATTTTTTTTTTAATCTACAGATTTGATTGAGTCTTTTAAATAGCTTCCATTATACTCTCTCTCTCCTCTCTTCCCTCCCTCCTCTCTCTCTCTCCCTCTCCCTCCCTCTCTCTCTCCCTCTCCCTCCCTCTCTCTCTTTCTCTCCCTCTCTCTCTCCCTCTCTCTCTCTCTCCCTCTCTCTCTCCCTCTCCCTCTCTCTCTCTCATTGCTCGTGGAACAAGCTCACATTGCCTGGGGTACCACACTCCAATGATTCCCAGCCTCAGCTTCCCAGGTAGCTGGGATTACAGGCGCACACCACCACACCCAGCTATTTTTTTGGGGGGGACTAGGTCTCGCTATGTTGTCCCGGGCGAGATCTCCAGAGCCAGCCGTGACTCCATAAGCTGTCGCTTACAGGTACGTGCCACCATGCCCAGCTCTTCTCTTTAAAAGATGTTTTCCTCTACTTCCTTGAATGTATGACATGTAGTAACTTATCTCTAAGATGGCCCTCAATAATTTCCACCTCTTGATATTCAAGCCCTAGGTAACCCCCTTCTACATTGTTCTAGCATTGGTCTGTGTAGTCAATAGAGTCCGATAGAAATGACCCCACGCCATTTCTGTGATTAGGTCATTAAAAATCAGGATAATTTCCATCTTGCGAGCACCACCTGCTGCCTGGTGCATACAGAGTTCTTTCCTTTCCACATGAAGGAACACAAACTATTTCCAGCTCTGTGTAAGTTTCAGGAATTTTCTTTTGCCCATTCCTTTCTGTTAATTCTCAGATGGTTCCTTTAGGCATTTCTGCTTATCAGATCGCAGCTGAAAACTCGAAAAGACTACTTACAGATCTCTGGCATGTTTTCTTTAATTTTCTCCTCTAATCTTGTGAATTTTAACCACCTGAACCTCCTCAAATAATGGACCCTATCTTGGCAACTCAGGAACACTGTCAGACTGTAATCTATTTGGGTGCCTCCTTCTGGCACTGCAGTAGTGAAAGTCTCTCAGGATATTAAACTGTAGCCATCATAAAACAGATTTCATTTGCTTTTCCTAAGGATCATTGTTTTGAACTATGATCCTGATCCAATTCTGAAAAGCGTTGCTAGGGTAAATCCAGTGCCTTTTGCTCCATCATCATCAAAAGCAGTTCTTCCTTTCATGTTCTAACTGGCTGTTGTATGTGTATATAAAGGTTTTGGTTTCAGATTATTAATTTTGTATCTCATTACCTTATTGAATTCTCTATTTGTTACTAGTCATTTTTTGGTTAGGATTTTGGAGAGGGGGTCTCCATATAAACAATTATGTGATCTGTAAGTATTTTATCATGTTAAGAAAGTATCACTATTTTATGAATGTTAAAATTGTCAAATCCCTTTTCAGCATGTATAGAGATAAATGTTATAATAATAAATAATACTGATAGATTTCCTATTACTTAGTCAACTCTTTTGGGAAAAAGCTTTCTTAGTGACAACTTAGTATTCTTTTAATATGATGGTGCATATGATTTTAATATGATGGTTATACACTTTTCTGTATATGTTATTTTGTTACTTTTTGCATTACTTTGCTTTATACAACACTTTCTGAAGTTTCACAAAAAGAATCTGATTATATGATAGTTGGGAACTACTCCAAAATAACCCAATGTTGGGGGGGGAGGGTTCGGATAGAGACTAAAACAATATTGGCTGTTTGCTGACAACTGCAGATGGATGATAAGTATACTGAATATTATTAATAATATTCTCTCTACATAGGTTTGAAATATTCAAAAATAAAAAGCAGGTTTTGGGAATTTAAAAAGCATTAAAATCTAAATTTAGTGTTGGTAAGTCTCCTTGCTTTCATTCTCTTGAGAAATTAAGTATTTGGCCACTTCTGTTATAAAATTGACACTTCATCCAAATTTCCAAATGTATTTGTAAAGGGTCTGTATTTTCTACAGGCAGATTTTTCTTAATGTTCCATTGTGGTAATTTTAAAACATGAACAAAAACAGAAAAATATAACAATCACTTATCTTCCTCTCTCCCTAGTGAAACAGATGTGATATTAGAAATCTCTACGTTTGAGAATATGAAGGGGAGATGATTCTTTTCATATAAAAATGGCTCATAGTGCCCAAAGCATATATAGTTCATTTCAGTAAATCCCAAATACCTACTCAGAAAGCATACTAAATTTACCTAATTTTATTTCTGTAGGCCTTAATAGTCATCATCACATTTTGAATTTTCTAGAGTGAAAGTTTGTCACTTAAATTACTTTTACAATTAAATTTTTAAACAAGATAAAATTCTGTGTAAAATTTTACCTTAAATAATTTAATAGCTTCTGTCTGCAGAGCTTCAGAAGGTAGTGTTGTCAGGGGGGAAGTGATTCCTTCTTTACTGTGACACAAAGTTGGGTGTCTCCATATCTGAGAGGCTAAAAAACAGAATAAGATGTTAACAGGAGATGGAAAGAACCATTTATTTTGCTGTACCATTAAATTAACCCTTTGGAAATTTGCTCATTATGGCTTGACTCACTCTAAGTTACAAAGTTCATCAAAATACTTTGCCATATTACTTTATTTTGTTTTCCAAAAGTCCAGAATTGTTATGTTTCTGTTTCGGATAAATTAAAATTAGAAGATTTTGGCCCTACTATTCCAGACTGAAACAAGTCTACTAGGGCACTACCATGTTGCTTCAATGTGTTAAATATCTGTGGTTTAAGTAGCAAGATGACTACGTAGGGAGATGCATGAGACAGAACTGGAGAAAGACCTAGAAAGAGAAACCAAAGTAGCAAGAGATAGAAAGATAAGGAGAGCTGGGCATGGTGGTGCGTGCCTTTAATTGGAGCCT
The DNA here is from genome assembly GCA_004024945.1 of Uropsilus gracilis. Taxonomy (NCBI): domain Eukaryota; kingdom Metazoa; phylum Chordata; class Mammalia; order Eulipotyphla; family Talpidae; genus Uropsilus; species Uropsilus gracilis. The sequence goes on from PVHY01011952.1 coordinate 33,950, forward strand.
ATGGAGTGAGGCTGAGATTAGGAATTGCTTGAGTCCACAGGTTTGAGATTCGCCTGGGGCAACATAGCAAGACCTAGTCTCAAAAAATAGCTGGGCATGGTGGCATGCACCTGTAATCCCAGCTACCTGGGAAGCTGAGGCTGGGGATCGCTTGGAAAAAAAAAAAGAGAGAAAGAGAGAGAAAGAAAAAAGAGATAAGGAGAAATGCAAATAAAATGTGATTTTTATAATTATGTAAAACAGAATCAAAGCTCTCAATGGGAAACCGTAACCATAAAATAAATGATGTCAGTGAAAAGCAACAAATGTTATAAAAGAGTTTGGTAGCAAAGTACATTGGGAGAGAATTTTAACATTTATTACTTTTTATATACCAGATATTAGGCTGGGTGTCTGACTGGGGGAACTAAGGCATGTAGGATTTCATTGGGTTAATGGGGAACAGATAGGGGTTGCTTTTCAGGCAGAAGAAATAATGTGAGCAAAGGCAGAGTGGTGTTTACAGGATATTAGGGAATGATGGGGAACAATGGTGAGTGATAGTGTTACTGAAGCCAAAGAACTACAGTGAGAATCCTGGCCCATGACAAGCAAAGCCAATGAAAAGATGAATAGATTACAGGGAAACAGGAACTCATAATGTAGAAACTCCATTAAAATAAAAGAGTTTGGGTCCTTTTCATATACCATGAAACTTAATTCATTATAAACTTACAAGGTTCCCCTTCAATATTCAGTAATTTGCTCACAAGTTGTTCAAATTCAGAGCCAACATTGACATTATTAGTTCCAGCGGCAACTGTCAGATGATAGAGCCAAGTGTCCTTAAAATCAAAACATATTAACAGAGATGTTATCCAAGATACAGGTTTTTGATGACTTAAGGAGAAAAAAACAGTTTGTATAAACAGTAGAAAACTTTGAAACTGAAAAAAATTCCTAAATTTTGTTGAAAACAAATAAAAAATAGATTCACCCCCAAATACCAGTGTTAAAGACCTGCATTTTGAAGAGAAATTCCCTTTGTCCTCTACTATCATGCACTAATTTCAACCTTGTGACCCTTTTTTTAGCAATAGGCTTTTTCCAGGGACATAAAGAATCTCTGACAACACAAGTGAACATCTTTGGCAAAATTTTTCCATAAAACCAATTTGAAAATTATCACTACTTAACATTAGTCCAAATCATTCTAAATCAACTAAATGATTAGTCTATATAATCCCAAATCAATTATATCAACTTTAAGTACCTTTTCATGCTTGGATCCAATTAGGAGGTAAGTTGGACCTTGGTCTTTGGGGTGGATCACAACAGTGTAATGTGTGGATAAGAGACTTCGTCCACTGGCTTCATAATCCTCATCTGAATCACAGGATCTGTCAACCTCTTCAACTTTAGCCTCCCAGAGTTTGATCTGACCTAAAGGAAACTAAAGCAAGTGTTAGGAATTGTGAGGAAGGTATTTTGTAAGTCTTTTCCTACCAAAACTTTTAGTTCTTTTCATTCTCACTTTTTTAAAGCATACTTTTAAAAGAAATGAATGCCTAGAAGCAATCAGATTATCCACATAGTTAGGAAAGTAGAAGCCAAAACACGAACACCCAATTATAATATAAAGCAATTTGCAAATAGTAAATTACACATCAACTTTTTGTGGAAGAAAAGTAAAAAGCTACTCCTGTAGAATGGTCAGATTACTACATTTGAACTTAAGTGACAAAGTCCTGTAACTAGGTAATTCCGTCAAAATATTAATTTGACATTTTCCCTCACAGAAATGATTCCATTAAGCTAGTGGGTCAAAAGGACAAGTGTAGGCAGTCTTATGCTATTCAGAAGAAGACACAAGGTGAAACAGCTGGTGTGAAGACATGTCATTAAATACCAACTGAAATCCAAAAAAACTGAGAAGTATTCTGAGGTTATTTGCTAACAAAAGCAATATATCAGCAAACAATGTGATTTTATTCACTTTAAGGGGTAAGAAAACTACCTAAAACCCTTTACACAACATTTTACCTATTACTTACTCTTTTATTGACAAGAAATTATTTTTTGTTGTTTTAACTTTAAAAAAAAATTGATCATCTATAGATTTTTTTTAGATATTTTAGATATAGATTTTTTTTTTACATCAATGTATACCCTGAGGTTCTCCTACCACCTGGCACCTGTGAACTGCCAACACTATCTCTGGTGCCCATCCCTTCCTGATTTTCCCCTCCTTTGCTTTATGCTTTAATTCTGATGTCAATGTGTTAGTTTTAACCTTTTCTTGTCCTTTTGTTTGTTATCCCTATAGTCCACATATAGGTGAAATCATTCAATATTTCTCTTTTTCTTTCTGACTTATTTCTGCAAACATGATTCATTCTAGGTCTATCCATGTTATCATAAATGCATCAAATTTGTCTTTTTGATTGATGAATAATATTCCATTGTGTAAATATACCACAACTTTCTGATCTATACATCTGTTTTCGGGCATTTGGGTTGTTTCCATATTCTGGCCATTGTAAATGCAATATGCAATAAACATATGAGCACAGATGTCCTTCTGAATTAGTGTTTGGTGTATTCCCAGAAGTGGAATTAATGGATTGAATGGTAGTTCCATTTTCAATAATTTGAGGGTTCTCCACACAGTTCTCCATAGTGGCTGGACCAGTTTGCATTCCCACCAGTAGGGTAGAAGCATTTCTTTTTCTCCACATCCACACTAGCACTTATAGTTGCCCGTTTTTTTGACATGGGCCATTCTTATAAGTACAGTGCGCTAACCAATTGTGTCACTGGAGCCGCACCAACATGGGCCATTCTTACTGGTCTGAGGTAGTATCTCATTGTGGTTTTGATTTGGATTTCTCTAATAGTGATGTTGAGCATTTTTTCATATGCCTGTTGTCTATTTGTATTTCCTCTTTGGTGAAGTTTCTTTTAAGCTATTTTCCCAATTTTTTGACTAGGCTTTCTGCTTTGTTTTTGTTTAAGTTTTATGAGTTCTTTGTGGATCTTTGATATCAGACACTTGACAAAGCAATTATTTACATTGCAATATATTAATTACATTCATTGTGTTAAATATATATATATTTAAACTTTTGGTTCAATTGAATACCTCTATTCCCAGAAAATATACAACCTGCTTCATATTTATAGCTTCTAAAACATTCAGTCAGGTTTGAAATTATAATCTGAGAAAGTTTATTGTAAATCCAAGGACATTTACCTTCACATGTGTCCATGCTGAGGTCCACACCTTAGTGCTTCAACTTTTTTTCATCTACATCTACTCTCAGGGTGACTGCATCTAAGCTCATGACTTTAATGCCAACATATGTTAACTGCTCATAAATTTTTAACTCCAGACTCCCTGTTGTTACTTAAATATTGGCACATACCTCAAACTTCGCTTGGTAAATCCTTATACACAACTTGCTCTGCCTAGGCATCCTTGTCTCAGGGGTTGGCAATTTTCCTTTTTCTGAGACCAAAAAACCTGGGTATAATCACTGATCCTTTTCTTTCATATTTTATAGTTTTTCAGTCAATAAAATTCTGTCAGTGAGACTTTCAGACTACAGCTTGAATTTAGTCATTTCTCACACCTTCATTGCCAGCACAAAGTCATAGTTGTCTCTAGTCTGAACTTAAATGTTTTCAACAAATTAAATATGTAACAAAAATAGATAGCCATGGGGACAGAAGGATAAACACAAGGATAAACTATAAATGGATAGTTAAAAGAAAAGATAGGTGATATCTAGGAGTTCAAGGGCCCAGGTCAGGCCTGGGTTCTTTTCCCTCTCTATCTTTTTTTGTTTTCCTTTCTTGCTGTCCCCTTTATTCAAGCTTTCCTAGTCTTTCAACATCTGGGAAAATATGAAAACTGAATGTGGGAAGCAGAATAGAAGATTTTTCTTTTAAAATCTTAAAATTAAGATAGAGAATTAAAGTTAAAATTAAAAGTTGTTTAGGCTCACAATCTAAGGAATCTAAACCTTTGTAGGTATGTAATTACCTCAATAATAAACTTTATGCGCAATTTCAACTATTCAAAATTCTATAAAGTTTTAGCTAGGGAACAGAAGAGTAAAAGGAAAGACTTTAACAAACAAAAAATTCCTCTAATTAGCATATTAAAAATACATACATACCTTGTCTTCTTGACTACGAAAATAATACAATGTTTTTCCTATAAGTGTACACCAGACTCTCTTGGAGTAGCCATGTTTGACCTGCAATCATATTTCAAAGAATTATGATTGTAGCTCAGAACACTTATATTCAACAATACAGCTCATGGATGCTATCTTAAGATGTACAGTTCATCCATACAGTTTGTCCAAGGTATAAAGTCCAAGTAAACTATCCAAATGCTCTTTAAAACTTATCTATTATATTAATATCATGAATTCTTTATGTTGGTGCACCACTCAACATTTAGCTGATGTTTATATTTATGTCAAGACTCAGGATTCAAAGATGGAGAAAAGGAAAATGCCAGTTTCACAAGTAAGTACACTGCATAGTTTCTATATTTTATTGAATTCCAATAATCCTGTGGCTCACTGGTTTAAACATCCTAACCTTAGAAATTGGAAGACTAAAACCTGATGAATTCTAACAATTTCTCAAATGTAAAAGATTTGTTCATTCAAAACATCTGATGTGTTTTTCTAAATGTGCACACACTGAGCACACTTAAAACCTTCTCCCGAAGGATCCACACAAAACAATAATATTAAAAGCTACTGTAACATCTTGAGGACTTCTGACAGTGACTAAAACAGTATTTAAATGAAACTTTTGATTCTGGATAGTGAGAGATTGATCAAAGCATTCAGCTATGAATAAAATAGTGTCCTTTCTTAAAGAGTTCAAGTTTAATGACCTTAATGAAGAAAAAAGTCAAGTGAATGAACAGTATTGTGTCTGTCTTCATCAAGAATACTAACAGGTTCCATATACATATGTTTATATATACATATATAGTTTTTTTATATATAGATTTTTTTTTTGAGGCAATACTTGTTTATATCTCTGTGTATGATTCCGAGGCATAGGTTCATACCTCCTTGGTTGAACACAGCCCCTGGCGCACCTACACCCCTTTATAATATATTTTTGTGGGATGTCAGGTTGATTATCACAGGCATATTAATTTTTGATATGGGATCCTTACTGTGAGTTTCTCCTTATTCAAGTCCTGCCCAGGTATAGGCACTAAGACCTTTAACTGACAGCCCAGCTACCTCCTCAAGGTCAGAAAAACACCAAGAACCCCATCCCTACCTATGGATGTGGGGTAGCATAAGCCCTCTTTTCCCAGACCTTAACTTGTCCTATAACCCCAGTTACATGGTTCACCTGCCAACCTCTGCCTTGAAGTGAGACCCTCTCCTACACTAGAGTTAGGGTAGGCTTCAACCTGATCAGGCCTACCACCTGGGAATCAAGACTTGACCTACAAAACTAAGGTCCAACATTCTGTTGTCACACCTGCCCACTGTGATAAGTATTAAGGAGGAAATTAAGCAGGAAAGGGGAAGTGTTTGGGGAGGGGAGGTAATATACAATTTAAAACAAGGTCTCATGACATGGAGGAAAGCCTGGAAGGAGGGAATGAGCCAGGCAGTGCTTTGGGAGAAGAACCATCCAGACAAAAGAAGGGGCAGACCCATATCCCTGAGGTCATGTGTGCCTATGAATGAGACTGAGTGAGGGGGGGAGAAGTTACTGCGGAAGGGGCAGTTGGTGGGCCAGAGTGTAGAGTGGAGCAGATTTTTCAGGGCCCTTGTAATTACTTACATTTAAATCAGTCATTCTCATAGTAATCCATTGAGACTATAAAGTAGATTTTATAGTAGGCAAAGCACTACAAGTGACTGGACTTAAAAGAAAAAGATGGAAAGACCTGAACTTTCAGAGTGAGTGCACCAAGGGTTCAATTCCAGCTCTACCATATACTGGAAGGATATAGTATCCTTCAGGCAAATGATTTAACCTCTCAGTTTCTGCTGATAACACTGGATTACTATTGGGTTGGCCAAAGAGAAAATGTCAATAAAGGACAATAGTAGTTACTCCATAAATGTTTCCTTCCTCACTGGAAATAAAAAGAAGTAAAACATATGTTTCATTTAAAACCACAAATGCAGTCTTTGGACTTTCAAAGCAAACAACTTCACCACCTAACAGTTTGATGGACTGAGCATGTTGCTTAAAAAGTATGTTTCATTTGGCAAGACATGTTTCAGTTTAATTAAATATAGAAACATATTTACAGACAAATATCCTAGGAGTTTTAAATAGTTTGTGTTATGAAGGATTTTTTCCCTTCTCCTTCTTTTAAACAGATTCCAGAAAGGAGTCTCATCAAAACTGGAATATAATGCATCTGGTACAGAAAGTATACTTTTGAAATTATTTATCTATAAGATTAAAACAATGTGTGCCTTTGAAGAAACACAAATTAACAAGGACCTTGGCCAATTTGTTGTAGTAACTGTGTTTTTAAAACAGTCTATTTAATTTAATCTGATTATATTAGGATTTCTTAAAACGCTGACATATTCTGAAAAATCACAATAAATTATTCTCTGGAAGACTGAAAGGCAATATCAAGCCTTAAGTCTTTGGCAAACTAAATAAGTGAAATAATTTTTTCACCTTGTACCCATAACCAGGGTACTTCGTGTCAGTTGTCTCAAACTTTTGAATGCAAACATCCTGATTAGTCTGGGTCATCACATAAAACTATAAGCTCCCATGATTCTCTCTCTCATATTCTCATCCCCCTAGTTTTCTCCACTATAGATCTGGCCACCAGGCTTTCGGGCTTCTAATATACAGGTGAAGCTCTTGTCATCATAACAGTATCATCTTCTGATTGTCCATGCTGTGGCAGGCACCGTTTTGAGCACTGCTTAATGCTTAAATAATTCACTGAATATCCCAACACTCTGTGGAGTTGGCACTGTTATCATGCCCATTGTACAGATGGGGACACTGAGGCACAGATCCTGTGTGTCACTTTTTGGAGGTCCCACAGGCAGCAAAGACCAGAGCCAGGACTTGTGCCCAGGTAGTGGCGCTTCTCTGGCCCCGTCCTCTGCATGGCACTGCCTCTTGCCATCCCTAATAGTCCTTGCTGTCTTTATTTCCACTAACTTCATTTCCACTAATTTTGCTTGCCCTCCATTTTCCCCATCCATTCCCCCTAACCACAGTGTAATCCTTCTTTCCTCACTGGCAACAGTTTCTCTTCTGAAACTTGAATTCTTCTCCCTGACCCCCACCTCCTCCCTGCCTCTCCACTCTCCTGACTTACACCTCTCCAATTCTTTGACCTTATCAAAACAATAGGTCCAGGGTCCTTTGTTTTAGTCCACATCAGTTCTTTCTTAGTCTCTCACTCTTCTTCTCCAACAATTTGGAATAACATGTCCATCACAAAGCAATTCTCACTCCAAAGCCTGTAATTAAGTTGCATTCTTATGCTTCTAACAAATCTACTCAACGAAATTTGATCTCTTCTTGCTTTTAAATTATCCAGTAGAGAGTATGGGAAAAGAGGGAAGGTTCTAACAGTTTGATACACATGATCCTTGAAATAAGAGGACAACTAGTTATTAGGAATTACAATAAGGATGTGACTGAGATTTTCCCTGAATGCTCTGGCCTCCCACGCCTCCCTCTTTCAACTCAGGGGTGAGGGGGGGGGACCCGCCCCGTCTCGGACCTGCGGGCGGCACCAGGGTCTGGGGACCCCTTAAATGGGACCCAGAAACAAGGGCACCCTGCCCATGTTTTTGCCTGGCTCCCATTGTGGAGCTACGCCACCCATTTCCCTGGATGCCCGGCCCTCCCACGCCTCTCTCCTTAGACTCAGGAGAGAGGGCTGGGTGGGCACTGCCGCGTTTCCGACCTGTGGGCGGTGCCAGGGTCCAGGGACCCCATAAATGGGACCCAGAAACAAAGGGCACCCTGCCCACATGTTTGCCATCTGCAGCCCGGAATGGCCGAGGCATGTTTTCCCCAGCCCCTACGGGGGGGGTGGGTGGGGGGGTGGAGATGCATGCCAGGCAATCTGGGCACCACCCCCACACTGGAGGAGCCAGTGCTGGGCTGGGCCCTAAGCCCTGCCCGCCAGCAGAGAGCCTCATGGGCTATCTGCCTACACAGGGTCCCGGGCCACTGGAGTTCCTTTGCCAGGTGGAGCGAAGGCAGCAATGACCCCTGGGTTGGCCCTTCAGGCCTGGAGAACCCAGAAGAGGGGTCTGGGTGGGGTTTTAGTTCACCCACCAGCAGATAGTTGCATGGGGCCGCCATCAGCAGCCTGGATCGGCTAAGGCATTTTCCTCCAGCCTCCAGCTCAAGGGGCCTGGGGACGCATGCCCAGCCATCCAGGCTGGTCCCCTTGCAGGGAGGAACCTGCATGGGGACTAGGCAGGGCCCAAAACCCTGCCCACCAGCAGGTAATCTCAAGGGCTGTCTGCCCGCCCAGGGTCTTGGAATGCCAGGGTTCCTTTCCCAGTGGGGAGCAAGGGTGGCAAGAACTCCAAGTAAGCCCCTCGTGCCTGGGGAGCCCAGGAGGGGGGCCCGGGTGGGCATTTAACCCCCATTCACCAGTGCATGGTTGCATAGGACAGCCATTTGCAGCCTGGACCAGCTAAGGCAAGTTTCCCTCAGCCCCTAGCCCAAGGGAAGCAGGGGACCCATGTCCAGCAAGCTGGGACTGGCCCCACGCAGGGAGGAACCAGTGTGGGGGTGGGGCAGGGTCCAGAGTCCTGCCTGCCAGCAGAGAGCCTCACTGGCTGAGTCGTGGAACTCCTTTGCCAGTGGGGAGCAAGGGCAGCAATGACCCCTGGGTAAGCTCCTCGTACCTGGAGAGCCTGGGAGGGGGAACTGGTGGGGTTTTAGCCCTATCCATCAATAGATGGTTGCATGGAGCAGCCATCTGCAGCCTGGACTGACCTGGGCGTATTTTCCCCAGACCCTAGCACAAGGAGGGCTGGGGACACAAGCCCAGCCGTCTGCACCCCCACACAGAGAAATATGGAAGTGTGGGTGTAGAGGGGGAAGAGAGGGGATGCCCCTTCTACTTCACTCTCATCCCAGTTAATCTTCAGGAGGAGGAAGAACACAAATAATGGAAACTCCATCATAGAACAGGTAAAGAACCAGGTAAAGTCCAGCCAACAAGCCTGAGACAGACAATTGAGAGAACCAGCACATGCGAGACCAGAGAACCAGCTATAGAAAAATGATGTCATGAAGTGCACCTATGCACTCACCAGGTCTAAAAAAGCCAAGACCTCATTTTGGAGATGCCTTCTGGAAGAACAAGGCACCCCCTCCCCACCTCATGGGAGAGGCAAGGAAGGCCACAGAGTGGGGGCATCAGTCCCACAGCAAAGTTGCAAACTGAGGCAGAGGAGATGACCTACAATGGCCATCACAGATGCCTGAATCCACGGAGAGACTTCATCACCAACAATAGCTGGGGCTGAGACCCCCTAAACCTGACGCCAGAACAATAAGGCAAAACAGCAGAACAACAGAGAATGGGGTGGAGATGGCAGCCAGCAATGAGAAAACATGGACAGACCACAAATAAATAAAGACTGGCTGCCCAATACAAGGGTAACACTGAAAACCTACCAGCATGGTTCACCTGTTCCCAAGAACACAGTCCCTCACCCAATGAAAGGACACTGCCACAGGGAAGAAAGAGACTAATGGACTTAACACCGACTAGCAAAAAACAAAGAGAGGAGTTAGAGTGAATGGAGGGACCATCAGAGGGGGAGGTATCCCAAAAACCATTTACCGAAGTTGTGATTTAAAGAATAAAAATAAATAAATTTAAAAAAAAAAAAAAGGATGTGATTGAAAGGAGCACTATGTTCACTGGAAAATATTTATTTGCACATTGCCAAGGAGTTTGCTAATATAACAAACTGAAAGCACATTTTCATAGTAATATAATATTTTGGAAAAAGCACTGTCCATCTCTTTGCTGAATTTATTAGTGAATTTTTCTCTTACTTTTGGTATAGCCAGGCAGTCTTCATAAATATTACTGAGCAAGTGTAAGTTATATGATGGCATATTAAGTTTAAGTTGCAATCTTACAGTATGTATATATTTCCAGTAGTCATGTAGAATGGAACAAGAAATAGGAGAGAGATGTCATCGACATCTAAATTTTTACTTCTTACATAAATACAGCTTCTTACATAAATTTTTACTTCTTACATAAATATCACATGAGTGATAAGTGATTATGTAGAGGCTATTTTTGTGTGCAATATTTTAGTGCATTTTTCTAAAAGTGACAAATAGGACTTCAATTTTTAAAAATCATGTTTATTTTAGCATAAATCAATTCCTATTTGTAAAATGTGAAAATATAGATTGAAACAAAATTAAACTAAAATCACGTAGAGAAAACCAATACACCTTGGCATATTTCCCATTCCTATTTTTCCATGAATATGTAAAACAAAAATGAGAAATTTAATACTGCACTCTACTTATTTTATCACCTAACAATATATCATATTTCTATAACATTAAATGTTCTTTTACAACATTTATAATCACTGATTAGTAAAGCATTATCTGATTATAAATATATTTACTTAACATTTCTCACACCACATCAAAGTTGGTTCCAAGTTTTCTTTATTAAAAAGAATCAAGTAATCTTTCTGGGCTAATGGAAATATTTTATATCTTAATGGAGAAGCTGTCAAAACGCATCAAACTCTACCCTTAAGATCTGTATTTATTTTGTTAATTAACCTTCATGTCTTTTTTTTTTTTTTTTTTGAGACTAGATCTCACTATTTTTGCCCATGGAACCGCAGGCTCATGTAGCCCATGGTACCACGGACTCAAGCAATCCCCAGGCTCAGCTTCCCAGATAGCTGGGATTATAGGCACGCGCCACCATGTAACCCTCATGTCTTAAATAGGAAAAAAATAAGCCACATTGGATGGACATTCTTATACTTAAATGTTTTCCAAGTTAAGACCATTTCCCAAGTATAAATTTCTTGTAGAGAGACTGCTGGATATAAGGGTATGCGTATATATATTTAAACACCTAGTATTCATTGAAATATATTTATTCATTCAAATATATTTATGGAGTTAACACTTTGGCCAGAACTTTGCCAAACTGACTTCTAGAGTAGTGTTCCCATTGGCATATTTCATAATTTGTGCCAGTAATATATTTTGTAATTTTAGAAAAATGTTCTCCATTTGACCATATTTTTAAAAACATCTATTATTTCAGTTTGTGCTTTTAAAGAAAATTTTCAGTAATAGCAGATGTTCTTCCCTATGGATGGTTCCTATTTCTTACCGCTGCTGGCTCTAATTCTCCCCTATTATGTTCTTTGTTCCTTTCGCTCCTACTGTATTTCTCCTTTATGACCTGATTAGAAAAAGTTGATTTTACACATTTTAAATACTGTTTCAAATCATTTCATCCAATTTCTCAAATTCTTCTTATAGAATCTGAAAATAAGAAAACTTACATGCTTATGTAAAATAGTCAAATGAACCATTTTTCATCTTTATGGTTTTTGTCTTTGGTATCATATTGAAAACACTTTCTGTCCCCTAATATACTATAATGTTCAGTAGCTATAGTCTCTGACACACACTTTCAAGCTCAGTAAGATTAACTCCTTATGACCTGAGACACCACTATGCATATAAACTTCCTACCTTAGTGAGCAATCCCTTTACAGTTGGTTTACCCTCAGGCTGCAGGAAAAAAGGGTTGGCAGCTTGGACTCGAAGAACATTCTGTAACACTTTCATCCACTCCTCCAAGATATTGGGAGAATCTGCAGTCAGATAGTACGTGTGTTTTTCAGTGGTCAACTAGAATGGAATGAGAAAGAAATAGGAGAGGAAATCCTGGAAATTTAGGACTATTCCTTTGTCCATTCTTCAAACATCACTACTTACATAGAAATAAACATGCTAAATCTTGAATTCTAGGTTCTTAATAAGTGACACCAAAAAATACATATTTTTAATAGCTTTGTGAGACGTGCAATAATTAGTATTTATTGAAATAAGTTTATTCACTTCAGCTTACTTTATTTATTTATTTTTTTTTTTT
>PVHY01011953.1:0-19880 GCA_004024945.1 Uropsilus gracilis
TTCCTTTCTCCTCTCCCCCTCCCCTCCTCCAGCACACCTGTGCTGCTCATCTTTTCCCAGCCCAGAGGCAGGATGGGGGGTTCTTGGGAGCAAGGAGGGACAATTGCCTGTGGGCTGGGAGGACCTGGCCCTCTAGTGACACCATCACGCCCCCCCATGCTCTCATGCTCCCTTCAGGCCTCTCCAGCTCCTGCCTCATTATCCAACCACACTCCACTCCCAAATTATCCCATGGCCGCGCTCAGCCCCCACTGCGGTCGCTGGATAAAAATAGCCAGTCCCACATCCTCCTCCGGGGTTCCACGGGGTCCATCCACTCTGCAGGCCCTGGGGCGGCTCTCAGCGCCTCAGTCCCCTCTGTCGGACCCCTGGGGGGGGCTCATGCTGCGGCCCCTCCCACCCCCCAGTCAGCCTGGGCCCGGGTATGCTAAAGTGGCCGCTAGGTGTGCTGGGTGTGTGGAGCCAGCCGAGAAGGCACCACCACGGAAAGACGGTTTCTACGCACAGCTTCGCAGGGGTCAGGGCACCCTGTGGGCACACAGGGTGAGGCACCGGCTGACCAGGGGGCAGGAGGAGAGAGGCCTTGGTTGTGTCTGCTGCAGGAAAGGGAAGGCTGGAGGGCCATTCAGGCCAGGCTGTGAGTGACCCCATGGATGCCGCAGCGAGGGGGTGGTCCCGGGAAGGCCAGGGGTGTTGGCCTGGGCATTGCAGGTTATATGGAGGAGTGGCAGGTTAGATGGGCAAGTGGGTTCAGGATTGGTGGTTTTGCAGGGGGTTTTGTGCTGCCTAGAGGAATTTGCTGACTTGGGGGGGTGTTGGTCTCCCCGGAGCAGCAAGGGCTCTAAGATGTCAGTGCATTGTAAAATACAGAAAATGACCGGGCACGGTGGCGCGTACCTGTAAGCAGCAGCCTAGGAAGCTGTGGTGGGGACCAGGGACCACAGTTCGAGTCCCACCTGGGGCTCGTAGCGAGACCTAGTCCCCAAAAAATAGCTGGGCGTGGTGGTGTGCACCTGTAATCCCAGCTATCTGGGAGGCTGAGGCTGGGGATTGCTTGAGTCCATGGTACCCCGGGCAACGTGAGCCTGCGGTTCCACAGGCAAAAATAGCGAGACCTAGTCTCAAAAAAAAAATAAAATAAAATTCAGGAAATAAGCGACCTAGCAAATCCACGGTCACTGCTCAGTCGCAGCGGGTAAAGTCAGTCAAGGGGCCCACTGAGTCCGCTGGGCTGAGTCCTTGGGCAACTCACCTCCCATCTGAGCCTCCATGTTCAGGAACGTGACAGCACCTTTCACTCCCTCAGTGACTGGCAAAGGGACAGATGCTGGGTCCGCAGGCCCAACACACCCACTGCCAGGGTGCCTGGAGGGCTTAGAGGGACAGCGGTCAGTGCCCAGTACTGATAGGAGCCTCTGTAAGGCTGACAGACGTGGACGGCCAGTCTCCAGGGCCGGGTCCCCGGGCTGTTCGGAGCCCTCAAACAGAGGTCATGGGTGGACAGAACCCGCAGGAATGTTCTTGGAACTCAGAGGAGCTGCTGGGCAAAGCGTGGCCTGGAGAGGCGGCCCGGTGGCCAGGCGCCCAGGGGAGCTGGAGGCGGTGTGTTCAGAGCCAGGTGTGGGGGAAGCAGGGCTCAGGGCAGAGTCCTGGGGGCGTGGAGCTGGGCTCCGGGGACAACAAGGCCCAGGAAGGGGAATCCCTGCAACCCAGAGGTGGGCAGCTGTGGGTAAACCAGGGCTCTGGGAGCCTGGGAGGGGGAAGTAGGCAGCACCCGAGGAGCCGCTGGGAGCCGAGTCAGGAGCAGGCACTGGCCCGAGACGCGTGGAATTTCCTCTGCCTTCTGGGTGTGGTTGCTTTGGCCTCTGGGCCAGAAACCCGTGTTTACCAAAGACAGATGCTGGGGGCTGGGGAGCGGGGCCTCCAGGTCCATGGGGTGGACAGACCCTGCAAGGGACGTGTGCCCCTCGGCTCAAAGGAGGACGTCCCTCCGGGGAGGGAGGCTGCAGGCACGCCGGCCCAGGTTTGAATCCCACCTCTGCTTCTTACTGGCTGTGTGGCTTTGACAGGTCCCTTGCGGTCTCTGAGCCTCAGTTTCTCCCCCTGGGGATGCTGATATCCACCCTTCGTGAGCCTCCAGCGTCAACCTCTGCTTTGGGTAGGTACAGTGCCCCGGGCCCTTGGAAATGTTTTAATTCTAAACGTTGAATTTTAAATCTCCATCCATTTAAGGATCTGGCTTATTTCTCTGGTTCCTCTGGGTCACTTTATGCAGGGGGAGCAACTGTGTCTGGGGCAGGTGTGGTGGGAAGTTCTCCTCCCTCTCTGTCAGGGACAGCACCCCCACAAGCGCCTGCCCCCCTGGGCCACTGAGGATGTTGTCTCCTCTTGTCTGGCTGAGGTTGCCTGTTTACTGCCCCACATGGGGGTGGCGCTGGGAGGGAGCCTGGAAGGGGTCTGAATTGCCCACAGGAGGCGGGGGGCAACTCCTCACGGACAGGACATGCTTTCTTTCCCAGAACCCCAGAGATGAAGGGTATCCTCGCGCTGGCCTGGCTCCTGGCTTGCAGTAAGTGCTAGTGTCATTCATTGCCTGTGAACTTGCCTGCTGTCTACCCTGGAGGAAAGATAGGGGAGGGGGAAGGGGACCAACCCTGGGGTCACAGAGACTTGAGCTTGAGGCTGAGTATCGAGAGCCTTGGCTGGCTGGCTCATCTGAACAGCAGTCTCACCTGCTGCTGTTCAGCTCCCCGGCAGGACCCTGGCAGGACTCTGGGGGTGGGGAGCAGAGGGCAGAGGTCATGCCCTCTGGGGGGCTGGGGCTTGTAAATAGAGGCAGGCTTTTTACTTCCGCCAAAGCAAAAGAAAATAAAGACAAAAACAGCGATAGCGCCGGGCACGGTGGCTCATGCCTGTAAGCTTCAGCCTATGAAGCGGCTGGGGCTAGGGATCGCGGTTCGAGTCCCACCTGGGGCCTGTAGCGAGACCTAGTTCCAAAAAAATAGCTGGGCGTGGTGGCGTGCGCCTGTAATCCCAGCTACCTGGGAAGCTGAGGTTGGGGATTGCTTGAGTCTGTGGTACCCCGGGCAACGAGAGCCTGAGGTTCCACGGGCAAAAATAACAAGACCTAGCCTCAAAACAAAACAAAACAAAAAACAGCAACAGACCCCGACCCCCTAATCACATGTTCCATTCCATAGCTCTTGGGTCAACTCGGCTTCTCCAGCTCTGTTCCGCACACCCACCTCCCAGGGGAGGGAGAGTCCGGAGAGGGGTCGGAGGTGGGGCTTGGTTGTGGGTCCCTCCTGCAGCAACAGAACCCAGTCCATAGTACTCAAGTCTGGACAGACCCCTGGACACCCCAGGGGGAGTGGAGACCCCGTGCGGGCGAAAGCCCCAGCCCATTATAAAGTCCTCAGCAATGCACCGTCCCTCCAGCCTCAGCCCCCCAACTTGTAGGATGAGGGAGCTGCTTCCGCAGCCTCTGCGTTCCATCCTGCTCTAAGGCTTCGGGGCTAAGGTATTAGTTGGGGGTCTAAGGTGCAGTTTGGGCTGAGTGGGTGGGTAGGTGGTCTCTGCTCTGCCCAGCTATGGGGTGCAGGGTCGGGGACAGAAAGCAGCTGTCTGTTCATGCAGAAACCCTATCGATTCTGCTTAGTTTTTCCTGGTCCCTTTCCATGTGCCTGCCACCACGCTCAGTATTTACACAGAGTTTTATGACAACTGACGGTGGCAGGTGATCATCTTAAGGCCTCCTTTGCAGACAAGGGAATGGAGGCCAGGGGTAGCTTTTTTTCCTGCACTGTCTGGGAATGCGTGGCAGGACTTGAACCTGGTCTTGCCCACTCTCCACACCGCTCTGTCCTCACTTCCCTGTTCTGCTCCTGCTCAGGGGAGAATAAGGAATAGACAAGTACCAGGAGAGGGAAAGTTCAGGGTCCCTGGGAAAGAGGGGTCTGGGAAGGTGTGTGGGGTTTCACCTGGGGGCCTGGACTATCTTTCAGGTGTGCCTGCTGTGCCAGGGAGCTTGCTAGAGCTGAAGTCAATGATTGAGAAGGTGACGGGAAGGTCTGCCCTGACCAGCTATGGCTTCTACGGCTGTTACTGTGGCTGGGGCGGCCAAGGGACCCCTAAGGATGCTACTGATTGGTGAGCTGATGACTGTACCCCCTTTATCCTGCAGGCTCTTCACCCATGAGATCCATGTCGATTCTGGAAGATGAGTATTACTGCACCGTTTTACAGATAGGATGGCCAAGCCTTGAGAAAGTTAGGTGACTTGCCCAAGATATACCTAGTAACACCCCAAATCTCAGAAGCCTATATATCTCTGGCCTAATGCCACATACCAAGTCATCCTGAAACACAGTGGTTTAAAATAGTAAGGACAATTTCTTGGGCTGGGTGGGTGGCTGAGTGGGTGGGGGGATAGGGCAGCTCAATGGGAGCTGGATCATCCACTTCTAGGAGGCTCACAACCGCCATCTGGTAAGTTGTAAGAGGGACTGGGAGTCAGTCTCTTACCCTGTTAAGGTTGTCTGGACACCTTCACAGCATGATGATGCTACCACTTCTGAAGTGAGTGTCCCGAGAGTTCAGGACACTCAGTACTTTTATGATCTAGCCCCAGAAACTCTATGGTGTCATGCAATCTCACTGTATCCACAGTGGGGGCAATCACAGGGGATCTAGATTCCATTTCTTGGTTGGGAAGTGTTCAAGTTCTAGAAAGATTGAGATGGGAGGTATTACTTTTAGGAAGGCATAACCTGCTGATTTAGCAATTCTGATGCTGCTGGATACATATAGTGGAGTGGGGCAGTGAAGGGGATAGAGGACAGGTGACTGGAGCCAAGTCTTCTCTGAGCTGCAGTGGGAATTTACAGACAAACAAGGAGAGGAGCCTAGAATGTTCCATGTGGTAATGGGTTAGGGTTGGAGGCTCAGTATGAACTCCTGTGCAGCTTAATATAGAGGCAAATGCTTATATATACAAATATGTACAGGTATATGTGGATAGATGGGTTAATATTAAACTCTCATTTAGGTCCTCAGTTAAAAGAAACAGTGAAAATATCTGAGTGCCCAGATTTAGTTCCTAATGCTATTTTCTGATAAAAGGAGCCAAGGGCCCTTGGAGAAATGGCTGATTCTAGAAGCAGGAACTACACAAGATGAGTCTGGGGTATCTTATAAGACCAAAAAGCAAGAAAGTGCTTAGACAAAACTGGAAAAACTTCCAATGGCCACAGCTGGAACAATCTGAACAACAAAACAAACCCAGAAGCCCAGTTTAATAATGAGAAAAACATCAAGGAAATCCTAATTGTGGGGTATCCTATAAAGCACATGGCCAGAACTCAAAACTGCCATAGTCACTAAAAACAAGGCAAGTGTGAGAAACTGTCAGAACCAAGAGGCACCCAAGGAGACAGGACAATAAACTGGATGGCATCCTGGGATAGAAGAACATTAGGTGAAAACTAAAGGAATCTAAATAAACTTTTTACAGTGAATGAGTCAGTAAGTATTCAATGATTAGTTAATGTTTATTAGTAATCCTATATTTTACTATTACATCTAATTATCTTTTGATGAAAGAAATGGACTCTGGACCTATGTGTTTTTATGCATAGCACTCCTTTTGATGGAAAATAGAATTCAAAATGTTTTATCAAACTAAAAAATTTTAGTAATCTATTAATATTAGTTTAATTGTAACAAATATATCAGGCTAATATAAAATGAGGGAGTGTGGAATAAATGGAAACAATCTATATAATCTTCACAATTTTTCTGTGATCAAAATCAAAATAAGTGATTTTATTTTAATTATTTATTATTTTATATAAATTATTTTAAATGCAATCTGCTACAATGCCCATACTGGGAATTTTTTTGCTTATGAGCAGTCAATGTGAATCGCATATTGATTCCAGGACCCAGGTTCTTTCCATCTTGTGGCTCTACCATTCAGCATGGCCTCAGAATCCTTGCCTGGATCATTTCCACCTGGTTGAGAGATGGAGAGAGAAAGAAAATGGAGGAAAGCATGGGTGATTTTAGGGGTACCTCTGGAGATGGCATACATGACTCCTATCCATAGTCTCCTGGCCAGAACCCAGTCACGTGACCTCATCTACCTGCAAGGGAGGCTGGGAAATGTAGTCTTCTCATGAGCTCAGGAGCAAAGCTGCTCAGGGAGTTGCTAGGTCTGACTCTGCAGCCCTGGGGGAAGAGATGGGTTGAGTGACGTTATTGGATTCTTCTCTGCTAGACCACACCCACCACAGCGTGCTCTGTAACACACCAGCCCCTTCCATTCGGGAGCTAAGTCTCCTGCTTTGGCAGGTGCTGTTGGCTGCACGACCACTGCTATGGGCGGCTGGAGGAAAAAGACTGCAACATCCGGACACAGTCCTACAGATACAGATTCGCGGGGGGTCTGGTCACCTGTGATAAGACGGGGCTTCCTACTCAGGCCACCTGCAGAGTCTGGGCCGCTACCAGCTCCAAGGTCAGCTGACCCTGGTGGTTGGTCAGCCTGTGTGTTGGGGAGTAGAGCAGGGGTGAGAGGGGCAGCGTTACTGTAGAAGTAGCCCACTTCCAGGGCAAGGGTGAAGTCACCTCAGGCTGAACCCTCACGAGTGCCACGTGCATACTTGCTTCTTGTGACCTGCTCCCCCAAGCACCCTGTTCAGCGGCCTCCCTATTTTACAGGCTGCTCAAACTCAGACTAACCAGTGTTAGGTCCAACTGAGTTCTAGCTACGTCTCAGGATGGCGCCCCCCTGCAAGACATGGGATTCCTCCAGAGCAGGGTGGTCTCCCCCTCAGACTAGGCGATAAGTCTCCCCTTCAGACTGGGAACCCCCTGAGGGCAGGAGAGTCCCTCTGGCCTGAACCCTCAGCCCAGGCAGCAGCGGGGCCTCTTCCCCCAGGCTCTGCATCTCCGCACCCCCTCCACCCTTACGGAAGGTGTGATCCCTGACCAGCCAGCACTTCCCAGAGGAGGGCGCAGACCAGGGGCCTGCTCAGACCATAACCAAGCTCGGAGTCTAGGTCAGAGGGGCACGGTCTCCCCTCATTCTGCTCTTGGTGTTTGCAGAGCTTGGAGCCTTCTGCCAGGTGCAGCTGTGCACCTGTGACCGGAAGCTGTCCTACTGCCTGAAGAGAAACCTCCGGAGCTACAACCCTCGCTACCGGTACTTTCCCAACATGCTTTGCACCTAGCCGCCCCAGCGGCCCCTCACTCACTGTGCCACCTGGCTCCTGAGAGTCCTGAGCCCAGGCCTCAGACCTTCTCCCTGGATGGCCCACTGGGATGAGAGGACGTCCATGTCTATCTGAGCCTCTGGAGACTCCCAGAGAGTGACTCTGGCCTCAGGGCTCAGAAGGCCAGGACCCCGGCCTCCGCCTGCAAGGTTGGCTCTCTGTGTGGAGTGCTCCCAGCTCCAGGTCAACTGTGCCTCCACCTCTGAAGACGCCCCTTTCTTCAGTGGGAAGACTACCCTGGGATGCATTTGCTTTTAGCTTCTAGAGCTGGATTCTCACTACCACCCTCTGGAGAACTTTTACCCAAGTAGAAGAGGAAATTGACTCCATAAATCCACCAGAGATATTAAATAAAATTCATTCGCAAAACTAATAAATACCACACAGTCACTCAGGCAGTGGGGGTGTCTCTGCCACTTAACCACACCCTCTTCTGAGGCAGAAGGTGCAGATGAGGGGATGGGAGGTTTCTGGGGTGAACATCAAACCTTCTTTGGGGCGCCTGTCCTTTACCTTGGGGGTTCTCTTGAGCCTTGAGTTCAGGGTCCTAGTCTTCCTTAAGGGTGCAGGGAGATGACTGGCAAGCAGGCCAGAGAGAGGCTTCTAACCTGAAAGGAGGAGGGGAATATAGCCACTCTGATGCTGCCCCAGGGGACGCTGGGATACTGGGACTTCACAAAGTGGAACTTAAAGCAGCAGGTTTCAGTTATGGGGTTTGTGTTTGCCAAGTAAGGACATTAAAAATCCCTACTCATCTGTCCATTCATAAAAGAAAGGGTGTTCGAACACAAGACTGCAGGGAGAGAAGCCCTTTCCAAGAAGGGCCCTTTGGCTTCTTTCTCCCAAATAACCACCCAGCATGTGGGATCTATATTGTAAAATGTCTGATGCTGAGCACTTTGAAAATAAAATATAATTTCCTACGATCACCCTGAATGTACCAGTGTTTTAGAAAAGTGTCTGGGGAATGTGTCTATATTTAAAGCTATAACACAGAAGGAATGCAAAGGTGTCATCTGCTGTGTATTTTTTAAATTTTTTGATCAGAGCCTTTTCCCAGCTATTTTGAAATAGACACACACAGGGAATTAGAAGCGTCACTCTTCATTTCTCCTCAATGGCATGTTCGGGGTGATGGCGAAGAGGCCCTAGCAGGCTCCTCCCTTTGTTCAGGCAGGCTGGCATCTGCCACAGCTAGGGAAGGGGCCAGGCCCTTTTGCCAGGGGGTCCCAGCTCAGGTCCCCGGTGTTTAGATGGGTGAAGTTAAGCAGATGCGGGTGTAGAGAGATTTGGGGCTTATCAATCAACATGGGTTTGAATTGGCAGGGACCACAGAGGACCTTTATTTATCTAGCAGGAAACTCGACCCAGAATGACTAAGAAGTTTTTGAAAAGTCACACAGCAGACACAGGATTAGCTTGAGACCCTGGTTCCAAGCCCTGGGCTCTCACCACTCTCCCACTGTGTTCACTCCAGCACAGAAAGAGAGAAAAGGGACCAGAGAATAGCTCAGGGAAACACCCACATGGGGGGTTCCAGGAAGATCCCCTGCGTCGCCCCCTCTCTCCACCATTTGGCCTCGCTTGCCCCACTTGGCATCTTTCTTCCCTGGCAGACTGTCTGTGCTCCACCCTGCAGACTGCAGGAGCAGACAGAATGGTCTCTTGCAGGGGCTGAGCCGCGGCCACTTCTGTGCGGGTAGTGAATGTCTTGTGATCTGGAAAGCATTGGGCTTCTCTGCCTGGACCCCTGGCTGACATGGACTTTGAAGTGGAAGTCATCCTGAGTTGGCAGGAGCTCTTCTCTGCATCATTCTGGGTCGTCTGGATGGGTTTTCTTAGCTGATTAGATGGAAAGGAATTAATGAGAGTCTTCCACTGGTGGAGGGGAGGCTGATTGATTAGCCATGGCCTGCAGGAGTAAAACAGCTCCTTGGTCCTCACACGCATCAGGTGACGAACCATACGGCCTTGTAGTGGAAATGAGCAGATTATGAGGTTGGAAGCTCGGAAGAGAAGCACGAGACATTCAAGGCTTTAAATTCTCAGTGAAGATCTGCAGGAGGGACGTGAGACTGCTTCCTGCCTGTGCGGAAGGCAGGTGTTTATGAGAGAAAGATGGTGGAGTGGTAGAAATGTAACCAGGGGGAGGGGCTACCCCTCACTGCTGCTTTGGAGATGTTTTGTTGCTAAAGCCCATCTGCATCCACCCTGGCACCTGTTCTGCAAGTCTTCATCTGGAGAGCAGTTTTTCCTCTGTAGTTGGGACCAAAGCTCTTGAACTGATCCTGAAGGCGCAGGTAAGTGGCCTGAGCAAATAGAAGTCCATGACCTTGACTCTTTTTTTTTCCTTTTCTTTTTTTTTAGAGACTAGGTTTCACTATGTTGCCCGGGGTACCCCCGGACTCAAGCGATCCCCAGCCTTGGCCTCCCTGGTAGCTGGAGACTACATCTTGCTATGTTGCCCCAGGTGGGTCTCGAACCTACGGACTCAAACGATTCCCAGTCTCGGTCTCCCATCCTAGGCTGGGATTAAAGGTACGCATGCACCATCACTCCTGGCCATGACCTTGACTCTTGCCCCATCATCTTCTTCAACTGGAATGGTGACACCATGGGCAAATCCCCTGTGACCACTTGATTGAGGAAGAAGAAACTGTGGCCTATGTTCCAGGTGGTTCTCTAAAATGTGCTAGCATGTCCTGAAGGTCCAGGTTGCTGATGACACAGTCTCCCTTCAGTGACCCAAAACACTTGTAGAAGATGTGGTGTTTAAAAAAGTTATGTTTATTGAGGTAATTCACAACACTACTTATATTTTGGGGGTACTGGTTCAGGTTCACACCTCTACAAATGTATGTGCTCATGCCATGTACAACACCCACAATCCTCTACCATGGCCTTCAGGGCTCCCTTTCCCTTTACTCCCTCTGGTAACCTCAATTCTGCCATTAGTCTTACCGGATTTATTTGGGTTTAGTTTTGTTAGTTCTTTTGTTTTGTCTCATTATGTTCCACATATGAATGAAATAAAACATCCATTATTTATCTTTCTCCTTCTGACTTATTTCACTTAGCATAATCCAGTTCTATCCAAGTCACAAATGGCAACATTTTATCTTCACTTAGCAGAGTAGTGTTCTATTGAATGTATCCATTGTGTCTTTATCCATTCATCTGACATTTGACCCTTGGGTTGCAGCCATAGCTTGGCTATTGAAAACAGTGCTGCAATGAACACAGGAAGGTAAATAACTCTTGCAACTAGTATTTTTGTTTTCTTTGAGCAGATATGTAGGAGAGGGCAGAAGATAGGTTAACATAGTCAACCTTAATCTCAGTCTTTAAATCAGAAGGGGATCATGATGCAGCAAGACTAGAAATGAACATGACCCAAAGATGGATTAAAAAACCTAAAGTCTTTTTTCTTGGGTGGGAGGATTCATTTTTTTATATGGCACAGACATGATTGCACCGCGTTAGGCAGAAACATGAGCTGCTGCTGTCTTTAGTTGGCAGTTTGAGTGATTGGAAGTGGTATGTGTGTGAATGCCACATGAACAAGGGGTGGACTGTCATAGATTGATGTCACTTAGCTATGCAGAAATTACATTTCTTAAAATTTCCACCGCTACAGAGTTCTAGTAGAGTTTTTAGGGTTTTTGATACAAACTGCCATATCACCTGCAAATAGGGATTGTTTTACTTCTTTCCCAATTTGGACTTCTTTTCTTTTTTTTTTGCCCAACTGTTTTTGCTAAAACTTCCAATGCTATGTTGAATAGTCATGGTGAGAGCAGACATCTTTGTCTTGTGCTTGATTTTAGTGAAGTTTGTATAGAAGCACAGAAGATCTTAAATACCCAAAGCAATTCTGACAAGACTTCAAACTGTAGTATTAAACAACAGCCATCAAAACAGTATGGTACTGGGATAAAATTGACACCAAAGTCAAAGGATCAGAATTGAGAGTCCAAAAACAAGCACATCACATAGTTGTCTCTTCAACAAATAATGTTAGGAAAACTGGACAGTCACCTGTAAAAGGATTAAATGAGATCACTATTTTATACCCTACACAAAAATTAACTCAAAACGAATTAAAGACTTGGATGTAAGGCTTGAAACCATGAAATTCATAGAAGGGAACCTAGGCAAAAATTCTCTGTGACATTGACTGCAAACATATCTTTGGGAATTTGACTACAGCAGCAAGAGAAACAAAAGCAAAAATAAACAAATGGAACTACATCAAATTAAAATTTTTCTACACAGGCTGGGCATGGTGGTGTGTGCCTATAATCCAAGTGCCAGGAGGCAAGAGAACAGGGATCACTTGAGTTCATGGGTTTGAGACTATCCTGGGCAACACAGCGAGACCTGGTTCTTGAAAAAGCATCTGGGCACAGTGGCAGGTGCTTGTAATCCCAGCTACCTGGGAGGCTGAGACTGGGGATCACTTGTGTCTGCGGGATCGGGACTATCCCTGGCAACATAGTGAGACCTAGTCTCAAAAAATTTTTTTTTCTACACAATAAAAGAAACTATTATTATTAAAATGAATAATCGTCTTTCACTGAATAGGAGAAAATACTTGTGATCATTCATTAGATGAGGGGCTAATACCCAAGTTCTGCAAAGAACTCATAACAAGAAAAGAAAGGACTCAATAAAAAGTGGGTAGAAAATTTAAACAGACACTTTTCAAAGAAGACATATAGATGGTGAACAGGCACATGGAAGAATGTTTGTCATCTCTATTATCAAGGAAATGCAAATCAAAACCACAATGAGATACTACTTCACACCTGTGAGAATGTCTCATATATGTAACAGAAGCAAGTGTTGGCGAGGGTTGGAGAAAAGCTATCCTCCTACACTGTTGGTGGGGATGGAGACTGGTCCAGCTCCTCTGGAAAACAGTATGGCAGCTTCTCAGAATAGTACAAATAGATCTATCACAAGATCCCAGCAATTCTACTTCTCACTATCTGATTGATAATTGATTCATGCAAAGACATGAATCCGGAGGAAGATGTACATTCTTGTGTTCATTGCAACACTGTTTACAAAAACCAAACTATGGCAACCCAGTGCCTAGTGGCAGATGAGTGGGTAAAGACGTGGTAGAAGATATGCAGGGTGGAATACTATGCAGCTATGAAAAATACACCCCTGCCATTCATGACAACATGGATGGAGTGGCAAGAGATGCACTAAGCAATAAGTGAGGCGAAGGACAAATACTGGGTGGTTTTACTCATCTGTGAACTCTAAAGTATATAAAGAAGCAAATGAATTAAACTACAATTCTTAAAAATCTGATTGCTCAGCAGAGGCTCCTGGGTGGGAAGGTAGCAACTGGGACAGAGGGGGGAGGGGCCAGTGGACTGTGGTGGAGGGTTATTGGTGCTTGGTGGTGGGAATGGTGTGGGAACACACATCTGAAGAGGCATGAATCTTCGTAATAAAACGCATACAGTGCTGAAAATGAATGTCACCTCAATCAGATAATTAAAATAAAATAAAACAAAATGCAACCCCCCAAACTGAATCAGAACTTCTGTTCTAGGGTTTAGACATATGGATTTGTGAAGAAGTTCCCCAGGTGATATAGAAAGTGGCCAGGTGTGGGGTCACTTGGAAACTATATAGGTCGCAAGAGGTAAGCCAAGCTTCTGTGACATACTTGCATGTATCCATGGGGACCTGTATGGGGACAGCCATGAAGACTGAGCCAACCTGGTGTCCCAGCCCTAATTTTGCCCATTTCTAAATTTGGAGCTGTATCCCCAGGGGTGAAATATGGAATGTAGGAGGTGTGTCCCTAAATAAGTCCAAAATGATGTATCACCACCCTCGTCGACCTAACACGTACCCTCTTGAGAACTTTCTCTTTTCATTAAAAATGCATTTAAGACACTTTCCAGGTTTGATGATAGGAGACTCTCTTCACATGTGCAGTTCACCCTCGCTGCCTTTTCAATTTGGAAGAGAGTCCCTGCCATGACTGAAGTAGTCTCTCCATTACCAAACTGCAGTCAGGCTCATTTTTGGAGGCCTAGTGCTTGGGCCTTGTCCTTATTGAGTCAGTTCAGACAGGACTCCACAACCTCTGTGTCCTCTCACCTTCCAGATCTGATGGACATGTCCCCCACCCCAGCTGAGAGATGATCGCCTGAGAATCTTGCTGAATTGGTCTAGTCAGAACCCCTTCCCCACCCTCCATCCTTGGAATTTTCTCTTGGTAATTTTCCCTCCACTGATCCCCCATCAGCAACTCAATTGCAAACCCACACTGAGCAAGCCATGCTCAGTGTGGAGTTCAGTTCCACGTGACATGTCTCCCCTCCCCTGTTCCAATCATTTCTGCCTAAAATTTGCTTTTTCCTGCTTTAATTACTGTCCGTCTCTGGTTTTCCTTTCACATGACCTGTTTCTGGAAAACTCCTTTGCACTGACTTATCCTTTACTCTTTCGCTGCAACCGTTTCTGCACCAGCTGGGAGATGGAGAGGAAAGGAAAATGAATCTTGTGCAAGAAACGTCAACTCCCAGTCACCCACCTATCAATTCCAAAGACAGATTCTGGGAACTGGCAAACAACTCATTAATCAAGTCTGAGGACCCCAGATCACAGGGGCTGAAGATTGTTTGGTTGCTGGGTCTAAAACTTGGTGATTCATCAGTTGCAAACAGCTGATTTAATAAACAAGAATGTTGCATAATGGGTCTCTATAAATCAAAGCGAGCTGGTTGTCAGATGTTGGGATTACTCAGGTTTCAATAAACTTGCCGGAGGTAAACCTTGAAGCTGCTTTTATCTTCTCCAGGGATCACCTGATCGAGAGACACTTGTGTGATCACCTGGCACATCTGCCCAAGTTCTGACTTGCCTGGCGTGCACATCCCCCCTGCCCCGAGAACACTCCAACCCCCAACACGTTATGCTTCTCAAGTCCATGATCCAACTGGAGCCTCACAACAGCCCATTTATCAGAGCAGGAAACTGAGAAAGAATAAAGGTTTTGCTCAATGTGACACCAAAGTAGCGCCAGATGAACCCTTGAAGTTTGGGAGTGTCCCCCAGCTCCGGCTGGTCCCTTGGAGAAGTGTTCATGCTCCCGGAAGCAGGCACTCTTCTGTGGGGACTCCTCTGTAAGCCCCTGTGCCTTATCTGGTGCCTGCATGATAGAACAGGTCTTGGTGTGGACCAGGGCCTCAGCACACTTCACTTGGCTCCACCAAGTCTTCATTTCAACCTGCAGGAGAAGGACTGGTGATGCCCACCCTGTCTGTGAGAAACTGAGCCTCAGAGGTCATGAGCTTGCTTTGGGAACCACAGCCAGTGTATAGTGCAGAGCCCGCCTTTCTCGCTAAGGAAAGGGGCTGAGCACCTCACCCCCTGCTTGAGATAGTGCCAGCCTGGATGCCATCCTAGAAGGAGAGCCTTGCCAGCCAGTGACATCCACAGGCAGCTCCTGGCCCTCCAGACTGCAGCGATAGCCATAGGTGACACAGTTGAGGAGTGACCACATTCCTGGTCATGCCTGACAGCGCTGGTCAGTGTGCCTGCAGGAGGACAGGCCTGCAGGGAAGACAGAAACCTTCACTAAGATGACAATGGGGATGCACTTCTAACACGCATTCAGCCACAAGCACAAGTTCACTCTGTGTTCTGTGGGCTGGCCTCTCCGTGCCCGCCCAAGTACTAAGTGCTTTCCCAACATCTGTCAGTCGTCCCTCACCATGCCTGGTATTAAAACTCCCTCTTTATAGGCAAGGAAACGTGGCTTAGTAAGGTTCAATGTTCAAGATCCCATGACTGGGTCTCAGGAGACCTCAAAGCTGGTGATCTTGACTGTGGAGCCCTTGACTCACCCTCTGGGCTGCTGTCTGACCACATCTCCTGCTGACCTCTGGGGGCACATTTCCCCCATGGAGTCAAGATGGACACACTCTTGTGTCTCTTGTTTTAGTTATTTTTTCCACTAACATGAGCTGTGTCACCCTTGGCCATTTCGTGATGAAGAATTGCCAATTAGTACTGGGAGGAAAACATTTTTTGATACCCTTTTTGGTTTCTGATTGAAAGGCAAGTTAACCAGAGAAAATATATACTTTATTTATGACTTATGGACACAGAAAAGAAGCAAAACTCAAAGAATTTGTTAGGCTCGGGGACTTTCATGCCTTTTTAATAAAACAAAGAAGGTTTGAAGTTCTAGAGACATTAAATTGTGGGGAAATGATCAGGAATATACGGGGAACAGATGGATGATAAGGGCTATTTTACTAAGACTTGTTTCTACAAACTCATCTAGTGTTGACTCCCCATCTCTGATGATAAGAGCTGCTCTTCTCTTCCTAGTTGCGGGGGGCACCGTCCGCCATGAGAAATTTATATCATGCTTTTAGGCAGCTCTGAAAATAGCAGAACGGTCTGGGCATCCATGTTCCCCATACGTAGACCTGACCCCTGGAGGCAGCTTACCTGAACTTTGACCCCACTTCTTGGGTCTCCTGGGGGTCGGGGGCAGAAGAGAAGGGGCAGAAGAGAAGGGGCTTGATTTCTGATCTCCTGAGGGAGGAGCCTGGGAGGGGATAAAACCTCGTCCCTCTCGGATCTAGACACCACTCCTCCCCCTCAGTCCTGACCAGCTGGTCAACCAGAAGTACGCATCAGGGGACAGTGAAGGAATCTTCCATGGGAGTCATAAATGACCCCCAGAGGAGGTGCCATCACCCCCATTTTACTGATCATAAGCTGAGGACAAGAAAGATAAACCACTAGCCCTACAGCCCACAACTGGGAAGCAGCTGGATGGGACGAATGGAGGCACTTCCCTGCCTGTCCTCTTCGGCTCATAGCAGGCCTCATTCATAAGCCCGGGCTCCACCCTGACGCTGGGGTGCTGTGGTCCCTCCCTGCAGCCAGAGCCTTTCTGTAAAGAGCCGGATGCAGAGTTGCATGAAAGGACTAATGGGAGAGACTGACACAAAGACTGTGGGCTATCAGAAGCATGGCTGGTAGCAACTTTAAGGTAAATTACTAGACCTTTGATAAGGTCTAGGCAAAGGGGGAAAAAGGTGGCCAAGAGAATGTTTCACTACTAATTAACTAGGGAAGACTAATGGCTAGGGTACAATAAAATTGGGTAAAACATTAGTTTCTGTGAGATAATGGCGGGCAGGGGATTTACCCATACATTGTTGGTAACTCCTAAGGAATGTTCCTTAAGGTAAACATGGGAGGAATGGAGAAGCTGCTCTTTGTTCTCCGGACGTCCATCATGCCAGTCCTGTCTTCAGTGGTCTGAAGCCAGATAAGATGGTGAAATGAAGTATTCCTCATTTCACACCATGAGTCTAGCCCAGTCTCTGCTGGCAGCCTCTGACACCTTTCCATCTAGAAGACCGTGCTGAGAAAAACAAAGGGCTGAATGAGTGATGAGCAAACTATTGGTCTGAAGCAGAGAATTAAAGAGGGCAGGAGGCCTAGAGGAGGAGGGTGGGGAGGTGGTTGCTTCAGTTTGGGAGGGTAGGGACTCCGTCCCTGGAGTGACTCGATGACAGTCTGTGACAGAAAGGCGCCATCTTGCAAAGGACCCAGGAAGGGCCTTCCAGGAGTAGCCCAAGGCTCAAAGTTTGGCTGAGAACCCAAAGCAGAGACAGTGCAGAGAAGATGCCCTTGATTTTCCGTCTCTGAACTGAGTTTTTACAAATGTTTAAATTCTCTGGGGCTGGGTGTGGTGGTGCGCACCTTTAATCCCAGCCTAGGAAGGAAAGCCGGGACTGGGAATCACTTGAGTTCGCAGGTAGAGGCCTGCCAGGGGCAACATAGTGTGTGGTGGTGCACGCCTGTAATCCGAGCTACCTGAGAGGTGGAGGCTAGGGATCGCTTGAGTCCACGGGATCGGAACGACCCTGGGCAACGTAGTGAGACCTAGTCTCAAAAAATTAAATAAATAAATAAATATAAAACTAATAAAATAAAATAAAATGTCTGCCAGTGAAACAAAGAACTGAGGCCCATACATCAGAGTCAACCAGGTCCTGACTCTGCCTTGCCCAGGTTCAGGGTCAGGGTACCTCTCACTGACCTCAGTGTTGAGCAAGGTCAGGGACCCCAAGTGCCAGTGTCCCCACTCCCTTCAAAGGGGAATTGAGATGGGAGTGGAAGAACCCCTGCCCCACTTGTACATGGCAGCAGCGGGGAGGATGTGCAGAAAGGACCTGGGTCTTTGGCTAAACAGGGACGTGACGTCATCCACCCATTATGGCCCTGGGCTGGGCCCCCACACCCAAGGAGGTGGATGCCTGAAACCACTTGGTGGAGTTTTGGATCAGCCACCTGGATGTGAAGGGGCCCTGGGCTGAACAAAGCACTCCAAAATGTGACTTCTGCTGGGTGTGGTGGCGCACGCCTACTACCCAAGTGCTGGGAGGCAAGAGGCTTGGGATTGCTTGAGTTCGCGGGTTCAAGACTACCCCGGGCAACATAGCGAGACTTGGTCTCAAAAAAGCAACCAGGCACCATGGTAGACATCTGTAATCCCAGCTACAGGAGACTGAGGCTGGGTATCGCTTTAGT
Organism: Uropsilus gracilis; assembly: GCA_004024945.1. Lineage (NCBI taxonomy): Eukaryota > Metazoa > Chordata > Mammalia > Eulipotyphla > Talpidae > Uropsilus > Uropsilus gracilis. The sequence goes on from PVHY01011953.1 coordinate 17,868, forward strand.
CCACGGTACCCCGGGTAACTTGAATCTGTGGTCCCCCGGGCAGCATAGCGAGAACTAGTCTCCAAAAAAAAAAAAAAAAAAAAAAAAATGAAAACAAAAAACATGAATTCTCTGTGTGCAGCCATTATTGTCTGTGTGATTCCGCGCAATACGCTTGCTCCCCAGGTGTCTGCCTTGCCACGCCCCTCCATCATCTGGTTCCTGGCTGTGACTATATTCCCCTCCTCCCCCACATCCCCGACACCCAGGGCTGAGTCACCAGCTGTTCCAGTCGAGAGTGTGGGGTGAGATGTGGCCCTGGAGCCAGGGAGACCTGGGTTCAGATCTCAGCCCCTGTCACTTATCAACAAGTGACTCATCTTCAAGTTTCAGTTTCTGTAGCTGGAAACTGCAGGGAAAAGTCGCCCTGTCCCAGGGGAGTCGAGAGAAGTGGGTGAGTGGGTGTCATCAGGGTTTGGTGTCAGGGGTTCGCTGCCGCCCCTCCCCAGGCAGGTTGCTCTGGAGGGAGCAGGACGCACAGCGTGTTCTTCTGTGCAGGGGGAGAACAGGCCCGCCTGTGCCTCTTACACAATGTCAGTCTTCAGAACTTAGCCTGGAGTGAGAGCTGACAGCGTGGAGGGGCTTACACTGTGGACTCTGACCTGCTGCCCTGACCCCCCACCAAGAGGCCTCGTCACCTCTTTACCAACCGAGGGTTCAACCATTCATTCATTCAACAGGGTTCTACTGACCCCCTACTAATCGCCTGTAGGCCCTGCACACAGTGCTGCGTTCCCCAATGGAGCACTCCACCCCCAGGCCTGCCCCTGCCCCAGCCCTGAGTGCACATGCAACTCCAACAGCAGCCACCTGCCCCTGCTCCCTCTCAGGGTAAGCAAGTCTTGAGGCATCTAAGCCAGTCAGGGTGATCCCCTCATCCTTGGCACCATGGTTTAAGGGAACATCCCTGGGGGTAGTCTGCTGGGTGAAGGGGGGATTAAAAGAGGCCTAGCAGGAGACGGCAGTGGACAACAACATCTGCTAGAGGGCATAGTTTCCCAGCTCAGGACTGACAGGGTTGCTGTCCTGGCGCCAGGAGGAGCTGCCCAGCATGCAGAGCCAGCCCAGTGAGGGTGGCCAGCTGCCAACTGGGAAGATGGTGCTGATGTCACCATCAAGCCACTAAAGAGCCACCTTCCCTCTGGACTGCGTGTCATGTGAAGTCATAAATGCCCTCATTGTTGAGGCTCATTGAGTCACAGCTCTCATCTGGAAGCTTCCTGACCAATACAATAGGCTGATGAGCCAGGAAGCAGAGTGGGAGCGTCTGGGGGAGGATCCTGGCTCTGCTCTGGCTGGTTGTTTGCTCAGGAGGTTCCTGACCCCATTTAGAACCTAAGGTTGTTTGATGGGAAGACAGAGACCATGATGACAGTACCAGTTATGTGACAGTAGTGTTACAAAGTCACACATCCGGTTACAGGCGCTTTGGGGACACGGCGGTGCCCAGCTCTTGACAGCAGGTCTCGCGTGGATGAAGCACACTGCCTACATGGTCACGAAGAGGGAGGGAGGAGTGGGGGTAGAAAGCAGAACAATGAGTAACTATATCTCTGCCCGATTTATCTTGGGGTGACTTCAGATCTGGTCACTAGATACAACAGCACAATTAACTTTTAAAGAGGAATTACTGCATGCCAGGCACTGGGCAAAGCATTTAATATCCACTGATCTTATTTAATACACTGGCATCATCTTTTTTTTTTTTTTTCATCTGTTCACACAGGAAGAAACTGAGATTCCTTGTGTAACATCATGTGGCTGGTCAGCGGCATGTTGAATTGGAACCCAACTCCCATTGTTCTTATTTCCTGCTCTGCCGCCTCACAAAAGCCACTGAGCTTCAGGTAGAAGGAAAACAGCTTGACAAACTGTTTTACAAATGTGTGTCACAGGCTGAAGGGTGTGGACAGTTCCCTAGCCCCATTTTTCTAGAAGCATAATCACACATGAATGACAGGGTATTGATCCATG
>PVHY01011953.1:19980-46230 GCA_004024945.1 Uropsilus gracilis
TCCATCCATCCATCCATGCACCCACTCATCTATCCATCATCCATCCATCCATCCCTTCATGCATCCACCCTTCCATCCATCCACCCATGAACACACTCATCCATCCATCCATCCATCCATCCATCCATCCATCCATCCATCCATCCATCCATCCATCCATGCACCCACTCATCTATCCATCATCCATCCATCCATCCCTTCATGTACCCACCCTTCCATCCATCCACCCATGAACACACCCATCCATCCATCCAGCCAGCCACACACTCATCCATCCATCCATTCATCCATCCAAAGTCAGTTTCCTCGAAACCAAACTAGAGATGAAGTCTTATGCAAGTGAGTGATTTATTGAGAAGGAACCCACAAGGGAACAAGGAAGACAGGCCAGGCCAGGCACAGGCACAAGGCTAAGGAAAGACGACTGGCCTGATTCCACAATGAGTTCAGCTGCATGCAAGGCAACACCCAGCTGGCCCAGCATAGAGGCACGGGGGCCAGGCAATTACCCTCCTTGGTATTACACTCCCTCACCATTAGTTCAAATTGGGTGGATTGGGTGGGGTGGGGTGAAGGGGCTGGGCGAGGAAGCTCCTAGAACTCAAGGGCAATCCTTAACAGGAGGCAGATAGACATGCGCTTTTGGCAGCCAGCACCTGGCTTAGCTGGGAAGGGATCTAGGTGGGATACCAATCACTTTTAATCTCCATCTACCCATGCTGTGTTCATTTGGCTCTCAAGCATTCAAGCCCCCTTTATGTGGGGGAGCAGAGGAAGCAAAGAGCAAAGAGACACAGAAATGGCCTCCATCATCTGGGAGCCTCCGTGTTCTAAGGTAGCAGGAGGAACAGATATGTCCAGACAAGCCACTTGGGATGGAACTTGTGAAGGGCAGACCCACAGGTGCTCCTGGGCCTGGAAGGATGGAGTGAGCCCTTGGAGTGGGAGGGGGAGTTGCCAAGGTTTTTCTAGGCAGCAGTTCTGGGAGTGAGAGGCCCGGGGAGGTGAATTCACCAGGCGACACCAGGCAGATTGAGCTTCTTTGCTCGCTGGATGTGCAGAGGCCCTTGTTGGTTCCAACCACTGTGCTGGACACTAGGGGTGCAGCTGAGTCCAAGTCAGGGTCCCTGTCTCCACCTTAGGCACACGCAAGGACCTCCAAGCCCAGCTGAGGTCAAGGACACAGGACCAAGCTTGTGGGTGCCGCACACGTGTGAGAGTCCCTATCCCAGGGGGGCGGAGGGCCTGGAGCTTGTAAGAATTGCCCTTTAGAGAGACCAGTGCAGCGCACCCAGGAGAGGCTGAGACCAGGCCCAGGATCCCCAGGAATACAGAGGCTAGGCCACCTGCCACAGCTTCACCCCCTAACAACCTCCCCCCATGTCTGCTGCTTGGGCCCAAACACCATCCCCAGGGACTCCCAGTCTGGGCTTTTCCTAAGATCTCATGCTTCCCTCAGAGGGGTGGGAGGGCCCTAGAGGCTTGGCAGGGAGGGGGAGAAGCTGGGTCCCTTCCTCCACTGGAGAGTATTTTAAGGAGCCAGGCTGGTTGGAGGGTGGGGGTTAAAACTGGGGTTGGTGGCAGCAATCCTGTGGGGACTCCAGAGCTCTGATATGGCGGAACAGTGCAGGGGTGAGGGGTGCAGGGGTGCAGGGCTGCAGGGCAGCGGGCGGGCTTTCCCTAGCACGTAGGTTTCGGGCCCCGGCAGCGTGGCCGCCAGTAGAAACGCAGACGCTTCTGGTAGGTGTCCACGTTCCGCTTCAGGCAGAGGGCCACTTCCTTGTCACAGGCACACAGCTCCCTCTCACACCAGCTCCCCTTCTCAGCTGTGGGGTGAAGAAATGGGGTGTCAGCATCTGTCCCTCCCTGAGCCAGAGCTGGGGCTGGGGGCCTGGGGGAGCCTCTGGGGCGAGGCCATCTTTGCTAGCTCAGGGCAGTCGTAGCAGCTGCTGGGACTCTGGCGTGACCTCGAGCCCGCGTGACCTCCCGTGCCTCTGCTCCTCCACGTGGTTGTGCATTCAATGAGTGAGTGAGCACCTGCCAGGTGGCCGGGGGAGGCGAGGAGTGACTAAAATAGACATGAGGTTCACACTCCGGTGGGGGTGACGGAGACTCGGAACCGCACCTGAATACCGAACACTGCACTAGCGGAAGGGAGGCTCTGACTCCGTGCAGAAGAGCCCTTGGAGGTGAGAGCTGAAGCGTCACCAGGGAAACAGCAGTGGGGTGGGCCAGGGTTTCAGGGAGAGGGAACAGAAGGTGCAAAGATTCTGAATCTCTAGCTGCATGCGGTGGCAAGCACCTTTAATCCCAGCCTTGGGAGGCTGAGGTTCGGAATTGCTTGAGTCGGCAGGTTTGAGACCTAGTCTCTAAAAAGACTCTGAGTCTCTAGGAGGGAGCATGAGCTTCAGTTTTGTCATCTGAGAAACAGGCAAGTGAAAATTGCTCCTTAAGGGAAGAAGGTGAACGGATCAGTAGTTAGTGCTCAAGCAATTGGTGGCCATTGTCATGCAAGTCTTAGCAGACAGGAACTACTGGGATGAGCCCATTCAGCCCTCAGCCTGGGACCTGCCACCTCGCCTCCCTGGGGAAGCTGGGTCCAGCTGTGTTGTTTGTGCTGTGTGGCCCTGGGCAAACTCTTCTCCATCTGCTTTCTTGTCTGCAAGTGGAGACCAGGGTGATTCTGCAGCAGGTACCTGCTCAGCTCGCTCGGTTCGCTCTCATTTCAGTTCCTGCGTTCACTTTATTGTAGCTTACCGCTCGCTCCCGAGCTTGCAGAGGACACAAGGATCAGAGAGGTCAAACAACCTGCTCAAAGTCACAGAGCTGGCCCAGGGAGGGGGAGGACTGAGATCTAAGCAGACCCTGAAAAGGTCAAAGTCACCGTTGACCCTCTCTCCATTCTCCCACCCCCATTCTTGCCTTTCCCTAGAGACCATTTGGACACATGAGAAAAACAGAGAGGTTAAGCGACTTGTGTGTTATCACACAGCACAAGATGACAGCAAGTGTCAGGCGCTCTTCCTCGCAGCTATCTCCAGCCCCGTGGCCCAGGCACTCACAGCAGTGGATCTGTCCCTGGGAAATGTTGTATTTGTAATGGTCCCTGACCACGTGGCACTGGTGATGCTGCAGGTGGCTGTAGCAGCAGTCATGGGCTTGACAGCACCTGGGGGGGAGAGGACAGGGGGTGAGGCAGGCAGGGGCACGGCTGCGTGAGGGATCCGTGGCTGACTCTGCTCTGGTGCCTCCACTCCAGAGGAGAAAACTGAGCCCCCATTGGAAGCATCGAGGCTGGGGGTTCTGTTCTGTGTCATGCTAGTTGGTGGGATCGAGGCTTCCTGTGCACCAGCCTCCATTCTACCTACAGTTCCCCCTGACACCTGTAATGGAAGTGAATATTGCTCCCATTTCACAGGTCAGGAGAGTGAGGCTCAGAGAGCCTGAGACACTGGCCCCTGGCCACATAGCCTGTCGTGATGACCAGGGAATTGACCCAGGGCCTGCCTGCGTGCGTGCATCCCTCCTCGGGCTGATCCCTGGGGTGGCTGTGAAGATCACATCAGGTAATGGCAGAAACCTACATGCAGAGGCAAATGGGGCACCTGTGGGGGTGTTCTAACTAGATAGGGCTTGGGAGCGCAAGGGGGGTGTCTCCAAGGAACTCTCGGAGGATGAGGACCGTGTGGCACTTTTCTGAGTTCCTAATGTAGCACCTTGTGAGCTCCCGGGATGAGGTAAGGTTTGGAGGTGAGGAGGGGGTCAAGAGCTGGGAGAGGGGAGGGACAGAAGCACCTCCATAGGCCCGCCTGGGAAGGGTTACCAGTCTGTGGCATCTTTGGGTTGGCCTTTGCCTCCAATCCCACAGTAACAGCCGTAGGGCCAATAGGAGAAGAGGGGGATCTTCCTGGTCACTTTGTGGATCATATTGTTCAGGTTCAGGATCCCGCTCTGGGCTGGACTCACACCTGCCAAGGAACCAGTGAAAGGAGGGAACATGAATCCAGGCTCCGCCTAGGCCAAGCCAGTCCGCTTGGATAAATAGGTGCTGGCAGGTCCTGCGGCGGTTCATAGAATGACAAGTGCAAACCTACTATGGGTCTGTTCTGTATTGACCCGTTGATTCCGCCCATCCCGTGAGATAGATACTCTTTTTGATATTAGTAAGTTTGGGGGGATTAGAGCAAATGTGCAGAAAAGGTGCAGGGGTCCTAGAGCCCTCGTGCACCCCTCTTCCTTTCCTGTTGTCCTCTTACAGAATTGTGGTACATTTTTTCAAACTAAGATACCCATGTTGGTACAAGGAATCTTTTTTTTAATTTCCATCTTATGGGTGTGCAGACTGAGGCTCCAGTTCACAGTGACTGGGGTTGAAAGCCAAGGCAGACAACTTTCATTCCCAAGCTGTGGACACTGCATTTCCATTCTATAGGACGAAGAAGAGTAAGGCCTCAGCCTCCTTCCAGAACCTTCCATCCCATCTCCGTACCCCAAGGGCTGCACACACTGGAGCCCACATGGCTCTCCAGGGAGATGGTGTGATTTAGACATCAATGATTTTCCATCAATAGTTTCATTTCAATCATAATAGCTGCTGGTTAGAGTTGACAATTAGGGGAATTAGTTTTCCAGGAAGCGAGGGATACGTTGTGCTGAGTCAGCAGAAATAACATAGGCTGAGTCAATGAATTCAGGGAAGAGTTTGGGAGAAACTGACAGGCTAGGCAGGGGGCTGAGCATGTACTTCCAGAGATGATCCAGGCACTCAGATGGAGCTGAGCCTCAGGGAGTCTGGAGTTCGCAGGCCCCTGGCTATGGGGTCCTCCAAACTTGACTGAATGAGGGAGTCTGGGAGGGGCCTGAGGCCCACACTGGGGGTTGTTGGGTGGGGAGAGGGGCTGGGAGGGGCTGAGGGTGAGGCCATTGCAGGGTGCCCTGGGCTGCAGCCTATGGTGGGGTCTGGTCCATGCAGGCATGTGGGGTCCCATGTGGCTCATATTGTGGGTACCCACACGGCCCCCTCCTGTTTGACATGTGGCTCTAGCTTGACAGAGCAGCCCAGAGGGAGCTTGCTAAGCCTCCGCTGTGCTGCTGGGGATACCAGGCCTCGGATCCCCAGCTTTGGAGGCACCCAAGGGCCCTCACGGCAAAGAGGCTCAGTCACCTTGTCGGCCAACAGGGGCTGGATTCAGTATCTTGCCCCTTCGGCTGCCCCTCCCCCACCAGCTCTTCTGCACGGAACCCAGCTCCTTCCTTCTCAGCTCGGAGAGCCAGTCATGCCTGAGCGATGTGGCTCTGCCTCGCTGGGCGGACAATAAGCTTAACTTGGCTCACAGTGTTGGGTGCTCTTCTGTCTGGGCAACCCCAGAACTGAGGAACTGGGCCTGCAGCTCCTGCCTTGGGATCTGCCAGCGGAAGGAGAGCATCCATCCTCTCCAAACAGTTAGCCAGAGGCACATCCCTCCCACACTCCGTGTGCTGAGCCATGTGTCCTGTGAGGATTCCACTAGCTAAACTCTGGTGAGCATTTTCTCTCTGGCATCTTCCTCATGCCCCCTCGAGGGGGGTGCCCCATACGGAGCAGGACACAGACCGGCAGGGCCCGGCAGGGCCTGGCTGCGCTTTCTTCCATGAAGCTGATCTCAGCTGCAGTGTCCTCATGGTTTTTGCTGTCATCAGGAAATAGTTTCCTTCTACAGCCTTCGGGGCCCCAGGATAACATAAAACCACCTTTAAAAGTGTACGTCTACACTCGCAGCTTCGGGACGGGCCAAGAAGCCCCAAAGCCAACTTGCTGGGAAGCAACGTTTCATGCTTGATCAGCTGCAGACTCGGGAAGCGATGCCCTTTCCCCCAGGGATCAACCTTCTTCCGGGGTCCGGAGAGGTGGTGGTCCCGGGCGTGTTCTGAGAACAGGGAGCTCTGTGCACACGTGGAAGACGGCGAGTTATCAGCCCGGGGGGTTAAGGGGAGCAGGGGAGGCAGACAGGGCCATTTCCGCAGCTGTGTCTAATGCACTTGGAGTCAGCCCTGCAGCCCTTGAACTCCCAATTTCTCGCCATCGCCGCTTCCAGTTGGCGCTGAGAGCACCGGCTGAGCTGCTACACTGGGGACTGGCCGCGGCCGCCAGCTCTTTGCAGGGGCAGGAGGGTGGGGGTCCTGGAGACGCAGGACTCTGGGGACCAGAGCAGTGGCTCCTCTAGGACGGAGCTAGAGGGCCGATCTCACCCCACTGCCTCCCTCCCGGCCAGGGATCCCGTCCCCACTTACCAGCAAGCAGCAGCAGCGCACACAGCAGGGGCAACTCCATGCTCCCGGCACACAGGCGAGAAGCAGCTGGAAGTCCCCTGCTCTCCAGTGGCCCCTTATATCAGGTGCGCCCCCACCCCCTGGTGTCCGCCCCCCTGCCCAGCTCAAGCAGAGGCTAGACATGTGCCCTCTGTTTCCGCTGCTCTAGTCCAGGGGAATTTTATTATTTAGGTTGCAGAAGAAACGCATATTCAGCACAGAAGACTCAGAAACATAGATAAGAAAAAAGACTCAGAAACATAGATAAGAAAAAATGTAAGTCACCAATGTAAGTCACCAGTGAATCCCCCAAGCACCATTAACTTTACTTTATTAAAATATATTTGGTACGAGCCTAAGGAAGGCGCTCAATGGCCGCCTGGTACCTTAGCACGCTGGGATCAGTCTGCTTTGTGATGTTCATCAGCAGCCCTGTTTCACCACATCATGTCACGTCATATCATGTCGTGTCACATCGTTACGTTGTCACATCACATCACATCATGCTACATTACATCATCACATCACATCATCACATCACGTCACATCATCATATCATATCATTGTGTCATGCCATGCCACGTCATGTTAAATCACAGCATCATATCACATCATGTCACATACCGTATCATCATGTCACATCACACCATCATGTCATGTCACATCACATCACATTACATCATATTACATCACATCACCATACCATGTCATGTCATATCATCATGTCATGTCATATCACATTACATCATAGTACATCATATCACATCATCACATCGTGTCATGTCACATCATATCATCATGTCACGTCACATCATAACATCACATCATCACATCACGTCATGCCACATCACATCACCTCTCTTTGGTGATTAAAACAATTCATCTAATCTCTGGAAGAATCTTCTAGCTCTGCTCTCTGATGGGGCACGTGGACACATCTGAGAGCCCCAACTTCACTCCCACATGACACTGGGCAAGAGCAGCCGTGAGGGCCACAAACTCTTTGATAATTCCAGAAGGTTCTCCCTGCATGGAAGACATGACACCGATGCTGCAGAGGGACCTCAAAACTAGTTGTCTTGATGCCCAGTGCCCCAGGGCACGTCTGAAAGGCTGGTGGAGGGCAAATGGGTTAGTCGGGCTTTTTCCTCCATTAGCCCTGTAGCCAGCACCTGGGGCGTTGCGTCTTCCCCATGATTGTGTGGCCCCGTGGGTATGCACAGGTGTGAGTGTGCACACCTGGACCTGGGAACGAGGGGATAAAGGGCCTCAGAGAGCAACTAAAGATAGAGCATGAGCACCAGCGAGAGAGAGCCGAGAGAAAGAAGGTGAAGATTCCTGGGGGGCTTAGGGCTCACCTGCCCCCTGGCCCCTAAGGCCCTGGCCCTGCCCTGCCTACCTTTTCTGTGTAACTGCTAAGCCAATGAAGAACCTGCACAGACTGGTGAGCCTGATGCTTGCATGACAGTGGGCTCCACAGACAGGTCGGCTGCCCTGCAGTTGGCGACAAGGATGGGATGGCTGCCCCACAGCTGGATTTGGGGCTCAATCTCTGGCTCCAGCCTTTACTCCAGCTGTGGGTCCACTCCACCTCCGTGAGCTCTGGTTTGCTCATTTGGGACATGGGCACAGTCAGAGGACACCTGACCTGCCATCCTCTGATTGCTGTGGTGTGGAGAGCCACCCATACCCTATCTCCCCCATAGAGACAACACCACCCCAACAACCCCCACGCGAGCACAGTACCACCCAGAGGCCAAGAGACTGTGCAGGTGGGATTCAAAGCCTGGGTCATGGCTGCCCACCCTGCCCAACACTCCAGCTTTACTGCTGCTTCACCCCTGAGTCCTCCATGACCTCAACTGTAAAACTGGGTGTCTGGGGTGCCCTTCATAGGCTTGTTGTGGATATTAAAGCAGAGGATACGTGAGCAGGGCTTGGTCTGTAGCTGGTGCTCAGTAAATGCCAGTGTGGCCACACCCATCTTCTCCAGCAGCACCATCTTGGCTTACAATCAATAAGTAGAGCCTCTTGCCTTCTCTTCCCACAAAGGAAGAGCAGCTCTCTTCCTGCTTCCTCTGGCCCTGCTAGAGCACATCAGAGATCCCTGTGGAAGCTTCTGGGAAACCCAGCTGCAATCACTTCCCTCCCCTCCTGCGACCCACCAGCAGTTGTGAGTGTTGTGTTTTCAGTCCCGGGATCTGCAGAAGAAACACTTGGTGATGGTGGGAGGCAAGGTGTAGGAGAGGCCTCAGGGGCAGGAGAGCAAACATTATCACATGTGCCACCTCTGCCACGGGGGTGCGCTCTGGCTGAATTTCTATACCACCAGGAGAGATTGCTGATCCCATTTTACAGGGGAGAAAGTCAAGGCTTAGGTAGACTAGCAACAAGAGACCCAAAACTCCTTTGCTGGAGAGTGAGCTCCTTCCCCAGCAGCTTCCAGGCTGAAGGCATTGAACTAAAAGCTGGAAACCACCCCAAGGCCTGCCAAGTGCTGCGTGGACGGATGGGGGTGGGGCCGCTGCACAATAACACCACACCGGTGAACCACAACCACAACATGGAGGAATGTCACGCATAAGGCTGATACTTTGAAGAGCATGAAGAGCCAGACCCAGAGGGTACCAACTACCAGGGACTGTTTATCTGGCCTTCCCACACGGTCCGATTAATTTGTGCCTTTACAGGTCAGGCAGCAGTCACCGGGCGATGGGTGTGGTGACTGGCGCTGACTAAGAGGGCTTCAGGGAGCTGCTGCTGTTTTGTTTCTATGACTAGGGCTTGCTTACATTGGTGTGTTCATGTTGTGAACTTTTATTCTGTTATTCGCTTTTGATCTGTATGTTTTCCTGTATTATATGCTGTGTTTCTGTTAAGCTGAATGATGATGGTGGTGATGGTGGCGGTGGTGATAGTGATGACAAGTTATGGTAGTGGTGATGGTGGTGAGGATGATAAAAGCAATGGTGGTAGTGGTGATGATGATGATGGTGGTGGGGATGACGATGGTGATGTGATGATAATGATGGTGGTGGTGGTGGTAATAGTGATAATAGATGATGGTGATGGTAGTGATGATGATGAAGGCAATGGTGGTGGTGATGATAATGATGGTGGTGATGACGGTGGTGGTGATGGTGATGTAGTGGTAATGGTAATGGTGGTGGTAATGGTGGTGATGATGATGAAAGCAATGGTGGTGGTGGTGATGATGATGGTGGTGGTGATGATGGTGGTGGTGATGATGGTGGTGGCAATGATGATAGTGGTGTGATGATAATGATGGTGGTAATGATGGTGGTGGTGATGGTGATGGTGATGATAGTGGTGATGGTGGTGATGATGATGAAATCAATGGTGGTGGTGATGGTGATGGTGGTGGTGGTGATGGTGGTGACGGTGGTGGTGGTGATGGTGATGAAGGTAATGGTGGTTATGATGATGAAGGCAATAGTTGTGGTGATGATGGTGGTGCTGTGATGATAATGATGGCAGTGATAAAGGTGATTGTAATGCTGATAATGAAGGTGCTGGTGCTGGTGTTAGTGATGAAGATAGGACTGGTGATAATGATAAAAGCAAATGGACTCAAAATTCAGGGACATCAGATAATCTATTAGAGGATCAGATAGCCTTCTATATTTTGAACTGAAATTGTACAGTAGAAAGAAAACACCAGCTTTGATGCCATCTGGATTTGAATTCTAGCTCAAGAACAGGACCCTTTGGATATCATTTCTCTCTCTGAGCCTCAGTTTCCCCATTTGAAATATGAGGCCAGTGATGTATCCTCGGTAGGTTAATGACCATGATTACAGAAAAGAGGGCCAGCTCATAGCAGATGGTCATCAATGCGAACCTGGTGACCCCTCCACCTCAGAAGAAACTTATGATCGAAACAAGGTGTTGAGCAAATTGACAAGACGGGGATTTCCACTCTGACCTCTCAGTTCAGACCTAGTGGCTCCAGTTAAGACTAGTGGCCACAGGATATGCTTTCACAATTGCTTGAAATCCCCTTCCTCAGCAACTTGGGGGTGGTCATGGCTCAAAGACTTTCACTTTCAGACTGTCCCCTGCTGCCTTCCTCAAGCTAGGGCTGAGGGGCTGCACAGCTTGGGCACACAAAAGGAGTCTCAGGATCAGACTGACTCCCCCTCTGCTTCCTGCTTGGCTAAGTGAGTTGGAGAGGAGAAGGCCCAGCTAGTGGGGTTCTTGTGACAGTCTGAGTTATTAAGCATAGATAATGCTTGTTTTGTAAACAGTAAATGCTCAATAATGTGCCAAGTGTTGTTCTTAGTATTTGCTTATGCCAGGAAACGACTCCTTCAAAAAAATCCCACAGGAATCCAGTAAATGACTCTATTCACAAGCACTTCCTAAGCACCTACTATATGCTAGCCCCCCGGCTGACTCAACACACTGTAGGCAGCAGAGAAGAAGGCGGAAGACTAGTCCCTGCCCGCTAGAACTCTCAGAGTCCCCAGAGTGATGAGACACTTCTGAGCTGGCTGGAACGTGGGTGGCCTGTCTGAGGCTGCAGGTGGGGGTTTCACAGAGATTTGTATGGAGGTGGGTTGATGAGTCTGGGGAGTTAAAGTGGCAGGTTGATGGTGGACATCAAGGTAGTTGGTGGTTTGGCCTAAGCCCTGTTGAGTGAGTCCTGACAAAACTCTGGCACAGGTAATGGTTACAGGGAAGGGCTCAGATGGATGCAAACCTAGTGTGGAGTAGAGCTGCGGGCTTGCCCCTCCTTGTTCGGGGCACAGTGAGGTGCTGAGGCTGGAAGGTGTGGTGATCACACCTTGTCACCTTTGAGATGCTGAGGTTTCCATGACAGCTGTGGAATTGTGGGCAGAGGAGTACACTGGGCAGTATCCGGGGATCCTGAGGCTCCTTCACAGCAAGAATTTTTTGGAGGAGGGGCCTGGGACATCAATGGGAGGGACAAGGAGCCAGGTGACATTTCTTTCTATCATAGGTCTCCAGGAGTCCAGTGCCTAGACAGATTTGGTGAAAGGGTTCCCCCGAGAGGTACCATATGTCCCAGGAACAACACTGCTTTGCATTTGTACACACTATCTGGTATCACTCACATCTGAAGGCGCCATTTGCAAAGTGGCATTATTTGTCCCAACTGCAGCTGGGGTCATGGGACTCCAAGTGTCACAGATTTTCTCAGCAGAGGACTGGCCACACCTATTCTTCTTCCCCCCAGTGAGCTGTAGTCATGGGCCGTGTGGACAACGGGTGCTGCTGTGGGTGGAATTGGGTCTTTCCCAAACTTACATGTTGAAGTTCTTGTCTGAGTACTTCAGAATGGGACTCTGTTTGGAGATAGTAATTAAGAGGTAATTAAGATAAAAGGAGGTCATTCAGGTGGTCCTAATCAAATGCCAACTGTGTCCTTTTAAGAAAAGGAGCTGAGAACCTCAAGGAGAGATGCTGGAAGCCACAGGGAGAAGGTGACCAGTGTGAGCCAAGAAGTGAGGCTTCAGCAGGAACCAGCCTTGCCCACCTCAAACTTCCAGCCTCTGGGACTGTGAGAACATACACTTCTATTGTTTAAGTCTCAAGTCTGTGGTACTTTGTTATGCTGGCCCCAGCTCTTAAGAGAGTCCAGAGAGAACAATAGACTCATGCAGACTTCCTGGAGGAGGAGAGCAGCTGTTAGACATTGCCTTCTGTCTGATCCCTTTTTCCTCCCCAGGAAGTGCACACACACCAGCCCTGAGGGACCCAAGCACACTGAGGGGTTGGCCTCAGGCCATTGCCTGTAATCCTGCCTTTCCTGACTCACTTCCTGAGACACAGCCTTCCTAGCTCTCTGCTTCAGTTTCCGCCTCCATAAAATGGAAATAATATGCTTTGAAGCCTCCTTCCCTCCTCCACAGTCAACATTTAACAATTAGGAGTTATTTGTAAAAACAGTCTCTCTCCTCCAGTAGATAGATCAATAGGTACAGCTATTGTAAAATATCCAGATACAGCTGCATGTGTAAAATATACAGATATTTTCACCCATATAGATACACACAGATATAACACTTAGCATATAACACTTTTGCTATAAATGTAGAAGCAATGTATTTTTTTAAACTCAATTGCACCCAGTTACAGGCAACATAAAATAAAATGTACACATTTCAGGCATATTGAGTTTGGACAGATAAATGGCTTCCTCCCATACCCCTCCCAGACATAAAATATTTCTATCACTTCTTACTCACTTGTCTCTCTGTATACACACCCCTCCCCCTCTCCAGAGCTAGGCAAACTTTTTGTTTACATTCTGTCTCTATAGATAGCCTATTCTGAGTATTTCATATAAATTAAATCATATGGTATATGGCCTTTTGTGATGGGTTTCTTTTATTTAACATGATCTTTTCAGAAGCTCAGCCATATTACAACAGGTATGAATATTTTATTCCTCTTAACTGTTAATGATTCACCATTATATAGATATACCATACCTCTTTCACTCATCAACTGATGAATTCTGTTTCCCCACCTTCCCTTTTGATTATTAAGAATATTGCTATAGATGTCTCCAGGATTTTCTTGTGGGCACACATGTTCCTCTAGTGTATGTACTGAAGCGTAACTACTGTGTCATATACTTCATGTGAAGTTCATGTTTGACATTGCCTATGTATCGTCCAAAGTGCCTGTACCATTTCACACTCTCACCAGCAACAAAGATTCCAGTGTCTCCACATTCTTGCCACTCTTGTTATCACTTGTCTGTTGATACGGTCATCCTAGTGGGTGTTAAATGGTATCTCATTATGGTTTTGGTTTTGTATTTCTCTAATGGCTAACTGAGCATCTTTTTATGAACTTACTGGTTATTTTTAAAAAGTCTTTGGAAAGATGTGTATGTCAATCTTTTGCCTATTTAAAATTGGGTTGTTACTTTTTAAATTGTTGAATTATAAGTTACCTTACATATTCTGGACATATATCATTTATCGGACATTGTGTACACATATTTTATTGTGTTCAGTGGGTTGTCCTTTTACTCTCTTGATGATATGGCTTGTAGTGCAAAGGTTTTTAATTTTGATAAAGTCTAAATTTTTTGAGCACTTTGTTGTAGTGGCTAAGAAATCATTGTCTAAGCCAAGATCAGAAAGATTTGCTCCAATTTTCTTCTAAGAGAAATATAGTTTTAACAGTTACATTTAGACCTATTTTGAGTAAACTTTTGTGGATGGTGTGAGGGGAGATCCAGTTTCATTCTTTTGCATGTGGATATTGGCTGCCCCAGTGCCATTTGTTGAAGATCTCTTTCTTTGTTGAACTGTCTTGGTACCCTTGTTGAAATTTAATCTATTCTAATTAATTTTTGTATATGTTGAGAGATATGAATGGAAATTCTCTCCTTCCTTCTTCCCTTTCTTTCTTTCTCCTCCCTTTCATATTGAGAACCCATTTTTCTAACACCTTGTTGTGAAACTACTCTTCATCCATGGAATTGCCTTTTTATTTTTGTAAAAAAAAAATGACTTAATTCTGGATTGTCTATTCCATTGGTTTATGCATCTATCTTTATACCAGCCTACACTGGCTCAATTAGAGTAACTTCATAAAATCTTAAAATTGGACAGTGTTAGGTTATGCAACTTGTTCTTCTTTTCAAAGTTGATGTGGCATTCTAGGTCCTTTCATTTCCATCTAAATTTTAAGGTCAACTTGTCAATTTCTACAAAGAATGTTATTAGGATTTTGATTAAGATTGCATTGACACTTTAGAGTCGATGAGGATAACTGACAGTTTAACAATTTGAGTATTTCATTCATGAACATGGTATACCCTTGCATTTATCTTGATATTCCTTGAGTTCTTAAATAATTGTTTTAAAGTTTATTTATAGCTTTATAGTTTTTGGTGTATAAGTCTTTCAAATGTTTTGTCAGATTTATCCCCAAATATTTTGTAATTTTGGATTTTATTTTCAATATTTATTTACTTGTTTATTTATGTTTCCAATTGCTCATTACTAGTTTGTAGGTATAATTAAGTATCTTGTTTTCATTTCATATCTTGCAACCTTACTAAATTCAGTTGTCAGTTCTAGTTGTTGTTTTTTTTTTCCTTAACGGATCCTACAGGATTTTTTAAATAGACTCTCATGTTTATGCCAACAGAGAACATTTTACTTTTTTCTTTCCTATCTGAGTGCCTTTTAAAGTCTCTTCTCTTGCCTTATCATACTGGCTAAAGCCATAATCGCAATGTTGAATAGAAATAGTGAGAGTGGGTCTTCTTGCTTTGTTCCTAATCCTAGGATAAAAAGCAACAAACTTTTCATGTAATATGATGTAAATGGCAGATTTTGTCAAATGGGCTTTTTCACATTAATTGAGATGATCATGTGTTTTTCCTTCCTTAATCTATTAATATGGTATATTGTACTCATTTTTGAAATTAAAATATACCAGTATATTAGTTTCAGTATATTAGTATAATATATTAATTTTTCATTTATATATATTGAAAAATGATCACCATAGTCAGTCTAGTTAACATCCATCACCATATATAGTTATAGAAATTTTTTTCTTACCATAATAAATTTTGTAGCATCATTCAAATCTATAATACAGTATTTTAACCATAGTTATACATTAAAAACCCCAGATTTGTTTATTTTATAATGTTAAGCTCCTTCTAGGTATTTTGTACAATTCTATGCCCAGTCTCTAGCACCACCAATCTGTTCCCTGTATTCCTGAGTTCAGGTTCTGGGTTTCTGTTTCGTTTTACTTTAGATTTTCATAAAAATGAGAGCACATCATATTTGTCTTTATCTGTCTGTGTTTCTTCATTTAGCCCCATGCTCTCAAGCTTTATCCAAGCTATCAAATTGGTAAGAGTCCCGTGTTTTATATGATATATATTTTTTATGATATCTATGCTATATAATTTTTTCTTTACCCTTCCATTCATCAATGGACATGGGTTACTTCCATGTCTTGAAACAGACATTTCTGTGATAAACTCCCAATTAGTCATGATATAGTTTCCTTTTTACTTATTATTAGATTGTTTGTTACATTTTGCTAGGAATTTTTGCGTCTATATTCACAAGGGATATTAACCTGTAACTTCTTCATTGTAGAATGTGTTGTCTTACATTCATTTTAATAAAGAAATCACAAATAAAATAAGTTACTCTAGCCAGGCATGGTGGCACATGCCTGTAATCCCAGCTACCTGGGAGACTGAGGCTGGGGATCACTTGAGTTCATGGGTTCGAGACAACCCTGGGCAACATAGTGAGACCTACTCTCTTTAAAAAAACAAAAAACAAAAAAAAAAAAACAAAACCAGGCACTCTGCTCTTGAAAACTAACCATTGCTCATACTTTGCTATATATCCTTCTAGATTATCTTTATACACATGCACACCAGCTCCCACAAGCTCCCCATTTTCAGTTTTACAAAATTGCTATTGCTCTAAATCTATGGGGCTTGGGGATTTTTTTCTATTGTTCAAATTTTGAAACTTAAGGTGCTTCTGATTTGGGAGGACCATCATAAAAAATGGCACAGTCAATATCCTTTTTCATCTTTGGGAACAATCCAGGTTTGATTCTTGGTTTAAGTCCCAGAAGCAGTATTACTGGGTGGACCAGTCTATTATTGACTCCTTGTATTGAGCATCCTGTGCTTGGTGGAGGGAGGGTGGGGAGCGGGACAAGCTTATTCTCTGCAGACCAGCCCAACCTGTGCAGCCAGTGGGAATTTGGGAGCAGAGAATGGCAGTAAGTCTGTTCAGAGGTTCCCCTGGGTTCCCCCTCCCCCTGCCCCTGCAGTGAGCTGTGGCTATCTTGGCATTGATCTCAGTGGTTCCCAGTTACCTGTAGCCTGTAGGTTGGAATGTGTTTGCTATGTGGGCTTTTGGTTCTTCCTCATGTGGAGTTGGTGGTATCATTAAGAGGCGTATGCAAAAATTGAAGTGATAATTGAAGCCAAGCTTTGTGTAGACAAGTGAAGGCAGAGACCAGTCTCATCCTTCCAACAGGCTGAGTCCTCAGGTACACCCAGTCTGATGAGACAGGCACAGCCCTGTCCTGCAGGAATGCCTGGGCATCTGAGATCTACAAGCCAAATCCCATACAGGTGCCTACAAAGGAATGTATAAGCAAGTGCAAGTTATACCTTCCTGTGTGGGCATGGCTGATAGGATGGGATGCAGTGAGTTTCTCTAGGGAGACTTCCTGGGAAGAGAAGGGCCTGGATTCATAGGGAGGAGGTCGGGTGGGAGGAAGATGTTGGCTGGGAGAAGGGGAGGGGGTGCTATGGAGAATGGGCTGGCCAGTTGGTTTGGTAGAGTAGGAAGAGGAAGTTGGAAACACTGACGATAGGAAGGGAGTCTCTTTTTTTGTCAACAGTTTGGGGTGACTGGGAGAGAAAAGGCTTATCAGGGGTTTGAATTTCCAAGAACACTTGTCCTGCCCATCAGCTTGGATCACTCCAAGGAAGGAGAACAGGCCTCTGTTGGCACCAATCCAATCTTTCACTGAGTACCCAGCACATGCCCACCCCACACGACACCCCTGTGTTTGCCTAATCCTCACCCAGAGCCCCATTATTTCCCTCTTCAGCTGGGGACTCAGGTCAAAGTCTTCAGGCTCTCAGAGCCAGGAAGTGGGTGTGTTGTGTTGGAGCCCTTGCCAGTGTGAGCATCTGTAGGGGGTCCCAGAGCTCTGGCCTCCTCACCTTCCCATCTGTCCTACCTTCACCACATCCAGCTACTCCCAAACAAGGGGTAACTGGCACTGATGCCCAGGCAACAGCTGTGCCCCTTCAGGGCATATCTGGCAATGTCTGAAGATCTTTTTGGCTGTCAAAACTTGGAGTGGTATAGGGAAAGGCATAGGGGGAGCAGGATGCTACTACTGGGTCTGGTTGCTGCTCAGTCTCCTAGCACTCCCAGGACAGCCCCCCCTAAGAGAGGTGTTGGAACACAAAGTGGAGTTCCAGATCAGCGGGCGGTAGGTGTAAGGTGGGGGCTTCCTGCCATATGCATGTCCCTGTGCCCCTCTGGCCCTTGCCATATGTGGTACCTGGACATTATTTTACCTTTAAAAATGGAGTTTATCAATTTTCAAACTGTAAATGGTTTTTACAAAGAAAAATTCACACAAAGAGAAAATAACAAGCAATGGGGGTGACCAGCAAGAGAAACGATAATGCAGAAAACCTAAGCAGGTGTTCAGTGCAGATGCCTCCCAAGATGTGCCACTTCCACATGGAAATTATTTTGAACTGAGGTCAGTGAGATCCTACAGGGAAGCTTTTCCCACTCCCTAACTATCCAGAAGAAAGAAAATTGGGGCCCTTATCCAGAACTAATGTTAGCATCAGAAATAACCTTTCTCTCTGAAAACAAACCCAAGGAGAAAGACAAAGCCTCTCTTTATGGCCAGGCAAATATCTAACTGCAGGGAATCTGCTCTGCCAAGTGACCAGCCCCTCTTATCATTCAAAGCCCCCCTGCTCTCCTTGAATCCCCAGGTCCCCATCCCATTCCCTAGCTCAAGGCATATGCACTTATGTTGCCTGTTTGTCTTTGGAGTCTTCATGTCTGCATAGATTTCCTGTAAGTTTGTAATTATTTTTCTCTTATGTGAAGAAAAGGGAACTCTCTTACACTGCTGGTGGGAGTACAAACTTGTCCAGCCACTATGGAAGACTGTGTGGAGGACCCTCAAACAATTGAAAGTGGAATTACCATTCGACCCAGCAATCCACTACTGGGAATCTACCCAAAGTATATGAAAGCACTAATTAAAAGGACACCTGTATGTGCATGTTTATTGCAGCTCTGTTTACAATTGCCAAGATATGGAAACAATCCAAGTGCTCAAAAACTGATAAATGGCTGGAAAAAATGTGGTTTATGTACATGATGGAATATTATGCGTCAATCAAGGAGGACAAACAGATGTCATTTGCGGCAACATGGACGGAGCAAGAAGGACTCATGTTAGAAGGACTTTCTGGCAGAAATAAGCCAGAAAGAAAAAGAGAAACATGGGATAGTCTCACTTATATGAAGGATATAGGAAAAAAACAAACAAACGAATAAGAAAAATTAGAAACAACCAACAGAATCGAACCATAGTGCGTGAGAGGGGGAGGAGGAAGAAAATGGGAGGCAGAGGGCACAAAATATTAAGATGGCTAACAGGTGTTAAGGAAATGGGAAAAACTCTGGAGTACACAATGATGTAACATATTTATAAATAATTTAAAAATTAAAAAATAGTAAAAACAAATATCACTTAAATTTTTTTTTTCTCCTGCTACTCTGATGCTAGATGGATTATTTGACCTGAGATGAATCCAGAGGGGGAGGGGGAGATTCACCTCATTCCCCACCCAGAGGCAGAACCTGAAATCTGCTGCTATCTTGAGATGCCCATGTGGATGTCAACGGGTTTCTTTTTTATCTTCACTTTTTAGAAACTAATAAAGGGTTGTTTCCCTTCTGTTACTGTCACGAAACTTACACTGTCACAAAACTTACCCATATATTCTCGGATCTAGCTGGGAAAAGCTTGAAGAGAAATAAACTTGGCTGGCAGCCCAACAGAAAGGGGGAATTTTCCAGATGAAAGAGTCCTACAGCTTTGTTTTTGCATTTGGGGAACAAATTAATTTTTCATTAAAAAATATCAACCCCCAAGTGTAAAGTTATCCCCAAATGTCATTGAAAATTAATGTATTAAAACTGTGGGAAAAGAAAAACGATGTATCACATCATTTTAAAATTCATAGGAAGATCACGAAGATAAATCAGTGTAGTCTGTGGATCTGAAAGCCTGAGAAATAGGAACAAAATGAACCCCCATGCGTAGTTTGGCAATCAGTATGTTCAGAGCGTTAAATAAGCTTTCTTACATTGACGTGCAATGACACACACCCATTTTGCTTTCCAGTCTCTGGAAGTTAGATGACATTGAAGGCCGGGGGACGTTGTGATGTGGGCATCGAGGCCTAACCCTAAAGCAGCTCTGGGTTCTCAGGCTGTGGCAGTGGAGTGAGGGGGTGGTAGTGGGCAGGGCTGCTGCCAGCAGGTCCATAAATCTCAGTGCCCGTAGGCCAGAGCACCCCAGGCTGGGAGTTTACCAGGCGGCTGTGGGCAGGCGAGTGGTAGCAGTGGGAGGGAGGGAGGGAGGAGGAGGAGGAGCCTCCTTTTCTAGGCCATGTGTCACCTGCCTCCTGCTCAGGGGCACAGCCCTGGCACGACCCGGCCAGAGTGCAAGACAGCGTGAAGCTGGGGCCTGTTTCCAGGAGCCCTTGGAGTGGATCTTGGACCTTGTGAGCCCTATGTCGCTGACCCCCCAGAATCTGGAACATGGCAGATGGGCTGCGGGTCAACCCCAAAGCATTCAGGAGGAAGGTGCTGGGTAGACACACCGCTGGGTTGAGAGGCCCACGTCCCAGGGTTCCTTCAGCTTTGGGAACATCCAGGTAGGTGCCTGCTAACCCTGGCATGAACCCTCCCTGGGGTCCATCCCCTCTATGGGGATGAAGGTGAGGAAGTGGCTCCTAGGATCCCTTTCTCCTGATAGGAGGGTCCTGAGAATCTGGGGGTGTATGTGCCACTGCATTCTCAGGACTAGGAAAGCCTTATGGGTCATCTGGTCAACCCTCAGGAGGCACTGAGCCCCAGAGGCTAAGGGACCCCAGAGCTGAAACTAGTGCCAGGACTAGTAAGCAGCCAGAGTCACGCGACTCCCTGGTGTGGATGGCAGGGGTGCGTCTGCCACGCAGTAGTGGCTGAGCAAGAGGAGCCCAGGTGCTCTGGAAGGGGATGCCTGGGGCGTCTTGCTCAGAGCAGGAGTTCCCTGCTGCTGGGGCTGCGTGGCTTTGCCACCCTGGGGGCTGTTGATCTTCCTGGAGGTGCCAGTCACAGGGAAGAGGCAGCAGCGACGGGACCCTGAGCGAGGGACAGCCCTGGTGGCTCCTGCGATGGGTGGTAGGGGGGCCCCGCAGGAGGCAGAGGGGCAGACCCAGGACTGGGGCCTCTTCCTCAGGTCCAGCCTGGGCGTGAAGTTCTTCGCCATGGCCATCCTGGCTGGCAGTGGTGAGTACAGCCTGAGGGCACCCCTCCCAGTGCTCCCAGGACCTCCTCAGGCACCCAAGTTCTTACCCGCTGGGGGCAGGACCTAGGTCTCTGGGTCCACTTCCTGCTCAGCCTGTCTGCCTCTCTCAACTGCTCCCTCCCCAGGTGCCAGCCTCACAGGGGCGTAGGCCTTTGTGAGTGAGCCTGAGGGGCAGTGCTGGGTTTGTGTGCTCAGGAGTGTGTGTGCATGTTCAGGAGCATGTATATATGTGTGCATGCACTCAAGAGTGTGTGTGCACGCTCAGGAGTGTGTATGTGTGTGTAGTCAGCAGTGTGTGTATACTCAGGCATGTGTGTCTAGTCAGGCGTGTGTGTATACCAAGGTGTGTCTGTGTACTCAACAGTGTGTGTATTCATGTGTGTGTAGGCATGTGTGTGTAGTCAGGCATGTGTGTGTGTACTCAGGCGTGTGTGTGTACTCAGGTACGTGTGTGTGTGCTCAGAGGTATGTGTGTATGGTCAGGCATGTGTGCATACTCAGAAGTGTGTGTGTACTCAGGCACATGTGTGTGTTCAGGAGTGTGTATATACTTAGGGGTGTGTGTGTACGTAGACGTGTGTGTAGTCAGGCATGTGTGTGTGGTCAGGTGTGTGTGTATATCAAGACGCGTATGTGTACTCAACAGTGTGTGTACTCAGGCGTGTGTGTGTAGTCAGGCATGTGTATACTCAGGCATATATGTGTACTCAGCAGAATGTGTGTACTCAGGAGTGTGTGTGTACTTAGGCATGTGTGTGTGTGTTCAGGAGTGTGTATATACTTAGGGGTGTGTGCACATAGACGTGTGTGTGCATGTGTACGTGCATACAGGCAAACAGGAGGTAATGTGTGTATTGACACATGTCTTCTGTGTGCGGGGTTCTAAGCACCTGTTGATGGCTGCATCTAACACATTAATCAAGCATGTGTGTGAGTACTGGGCTGTAGCTAGAGTGGCTGTGAATGTGGGGTGCCTGGCTTTGCTGTGGCATGTAGAGGCATGTCTGCAGGTAAATGCACAAGGAGATGATGCAGCAGGCCTGGGGGTTCGGCTCCTGATGTCACTCTGACCCCCCACCCACATCCAGCTGTGCTGGTGGCAGGTGCCTCAGGTAGGAGTGAAGCACCCCCTGATGTTCCATGCAGCCTGCTGGGGTCACCATGATGCAGCCTGACTTGGGGAACAGCAATAGCAGAAAATAAGCTTAAATGTGGGCAGATAGGGAAATTGCTGGTTGAATTCAGGCAAAGCGATCTGTCATTTAGAAAACAACTGGTTGGACTGGGCCAGAGACGGGACCTCCGCCTGCACACACTGGCCTCTGCCCTGACTTGAGTGTGGACAAGGCCGCAGCTGTGGGCATGGCTTCACTGAGTGCTGTGAGTGTTTGTGAAGTGTGAGTGTGCATCAATGATTGTGCATGAGTGTGAGCTTGGGAAATTATGTGTGAGGTTGGTGAGCATGAATGTGTTGTATGTGGGTGAGTGTGCTCATGTGCATGGTGTGTGGAGGACGATGAGGTAGGTGTGTGTGTGTGTGTGTGTGCCTGGGTGTGTGTAGGCCTTATACATGTATGTGTAGGCCAGGGAGCCTTTCCAGTATGTGGGAGCGATGGTCAGAGGGCCCTGGATGCAGCTGTGGAGCTGGTGGGGGTAGGGGGGGCAGCAGGGGGAGTCAGCTTCCAGGCAGTAGGGGGTAGGGAGACCAGGGTTTCACAGAGGGTGACCCCTGGCAGTGACCCCTCCTCGGGCTCCTCATCCATAAAATAAGGGTAACAGAGGCATCTTGTCAGCTGCGGGGAGCAGTTGATACGCTAATGGTCAGGAGATCAGCAGGCTGTGGGCAGCACATCTTCTTAGGACCTGGGGCTATGAGGAGTGTGGCTGAGGCACTGGGATGCTCCTGCTGCTCCCCCATCTCCCAGCCCCTGCCCTGGGGTGTCAGGAGAACAGCAGTGGCTGGAGCAGCTGCCCTGGGCCGGCTCACCAAGCCCTGGGTTCCCCGCAGTCCTGTCTGTGGCCCACAGCAGCCTGCTCAACCTGAAGTCCATGGTGGAAGCTGTGACCGGGAGAAGCGCCATCCTGTCCTATGTGGGCTACGGCTGCTACTGCGGGCTGGGGGGCCGCGGCCTGCCCATGGACACGGTGGACTGGTAGGTGCAGGTGGGGCCAGCAAAGGGCAGGCTGAGTGCATCCCTGAGAGGTGGATGGGGCCCTCTCCCAAGGTGTTAGTGACCTTTGACCTATAACCCATGCCCTCCCCACTATCTTGGGTACTTTTCTAATCTATTGTCCATGTACCAAGTCTTGGGCTTGGAGACACTGAGCTCCAGCGCTCTCAGCAGGAAGGTATAGTTCACCACTCCACACCTGCCCCTGCCCCTGTCTTCCACCATGCCCTCCATATGCTGCCCTCCAAAGCCCCCCCAACTATGGAGGCTCCAGAGGACTCAGTCATGGCCAGGGCTCCTCTTCAGCTGCTATCTCCCCAGAGCAACCAACTCCGAGCCTGGTATCATGGGGACAGCAGAGAGGATGAACAAGTGCATGCTGACGCTGTGCTTGCCCCCAGAGGAAGGGGGCCCCCTGTCACACATGCTTCTTGGCCTCCATCCTTGCTCAGCCCCCAGGCCTTGGTTCCTCCCTGGCCGCCACTCTGGCTATAGTCAGTCTCCTTCGCACTGACTTAACTTCTGCTCCCTCCACTGGCCCATCCATTCCCTCCCACAGCTGCAATCGGGGGCTCCCAGGGCAGAGGACAAAGGGCAGGATGAGGATAAGAAACCGGGGTGTCATCTGGTCACTGTGACCTCAGGGCAGCAGCTTCTGCCTGTGAGGCACTGGAACAGATGAGGGGGTCTCTACCACTGGGAGTGGGCCAAGCCCAGTAATGCCTGCTGCTCCCCTCCCCCACCCCTAGGTGCTGCCACGCCCACGACTGCTGCTACCAGAAGCTCTTTGACCAAGGTTGCCACCCCTACGTGGACCACTACGAACACATGATCGAGAACAGCACAATTGTCTGCAGTGAGTGTCTCCCCGCCATCAACCCCCGGTGCGCTCTGCTGTGCGCCCCTTCTCACTGGTGCCAGGGCCAGGGGCAGGGTGCCAGGGCCAGGGGGAGGGTAGTCAGATGACCACAAAAATCAAATTTCAGAGAAAACCCAAAAAAGACTTTTATATACCTATGTCCCAAATACTGCCTGAGATACACTTATCCTACAGCTCGAGCATAACGCATTAGTGTCTGCATAAATTAAGGGCAGCGTAAGTATAGCCCATGCGCTACACGCAGATACCAAAACATTTGCTGTTCGTCTGAAAACCGAACGACCCGGGGCTCTGGGCTGTCTGTCAGGCGGCTCTCCTTGGCTCTGAACAGCCCCAGGTGCTCTGATCTGTCAGGTCTGAGCTGGCACCTCGCCCTCCAGGCCCCGGGGCTGAGCTTTGGGTGAGCCTGAGGGTGCAGGTGGGCCCTGGATTTGCTACCTCTCCCCTGGGTGGGCCCTTCTCCACCTGGCTCTGTCTCCTGTAGGGACGCTGAGGGGGTCTGGGCTACAGTGCCCTCCCAGCTCTGTCATGGGGATCCCCCAGAACGTGGCCCTGTCCCAGAGCCCAAAGTCCAGGGGTTCAAGCGATTGGAGCCAGACCTGGTGGGGCTCCCTCCTCACCCTGGGCGCTCCGCAGCCATTCCCCACCTGTGGGGGCAGCTCCTAAGCGGACAGCCGGGGGGGGGGGGCTGCCCTGCCTGCCACAGGGCCCCTCCCTGGGGCAGCAGCGCCCTGGCCCAGCCTGTGCAGCCAGGGAGCCAGGGGCTCGTCTCCATCTCCCCAGTGGCTCACGAGCTGCCCAGGTTGATGCTGGGGAAACGTCTGTTCTCTAGGGAAATGACTGGTGGGAACTGGGCATGGCTGGGCCCCTTGGGGTCCAAGGCCTGCCATCCCAGTGCTGCTGTCCAGAGACGGGGTGAAGGGGCTAGTGTAGAGAGAGGAGGCCCCGCCCACTCACAGGCGCTAGACCAGCTCAAGCAGCAGTTTTCACCTGGATTTGGGGACCCCAGGACGGGGGGGGGGCACGTGTCAGCTCCGGGCGAGGTGAGGGTGTAGGTGCTGGCACCCAGCAGGCCCACTCCCATGTTTTGCAGTGTAAAATATGCGATCTACTGGCCTTCTGCAAGACTGTGCTCCTGGGAAACTGGAGAGGGTGGGAGAGCACAGAGCGGGGGTGGGGTGGGGGTAGGGGGTGGGGGGTGGGAGGGTGGCAGTACTCCCAGGTGCTTCCCCACCTGTGGCTTCATCAGGCTGGGAACTCAGGAATGCAGATTCCCAGGCCCCGCCCAGAGCTACTTGGCCTGCGGCACAAAGGGAAAGGGGGGTATAGAGCCCAGCTGCCATAGCAGCGGGTACTGTGCATTCAGGCTCACTGTACTCTGCTGTTCGTGGCTTGGTGCCCTTCTCTGGAGTCCTGACCACACCCCCAACCAGGTGGGTGCCCTGGGGGAATCTGTAGACTCATCCAAAGTCACTGCCCATGGGTGGGGGTGTGGCAGTCCCACACACCCGAGTTTCTGTCCCAGCTCTGCCTTTGGCTCTCTGGGCGATGTAGGTAAACCTCTCTCCCCTCCCTGGGCCTCAGTTTCCCCAAGTACCCAGGAACAGGCCGGATGTGTGTGGTTCTCTTTGATGAGGATGCCTGAGGGTGGCTGGGGTCCCAGGACTGCTGTGTCGCAGCTGGGGGTGGGCCTGAGGACGGTGCTGCCACTGCCGCCCCCATCCCACCTGAGAACCACTGGACCCCAGAGGCCGGCCTCCCTCCCCACAGGCCAGCTGAACGCGACCGAGTGTGACCAGCAGACGTGCGCATGTGACAAGAGCCTGGTTCTGTGCCTGCAGAACCAGACGTACAACGAGGAGTATCGCAACTACCTCAACATCTACTGCCGGGGCCCCACGCCCAACTGCAGCGTCTACGAGCCGCCCCTGGAGGAGGCGGCCTGCCCTCCCGGCTCCCCAGCGCCTCCTGCACCTTCCTAGTGCCCTGCGGGGTCTGACAGAGAAGAGGGGTGGAGCTTCCCGGTCTGGGGACCAGACAGTCAGAGCAATGGAGGTGGGGGTGGGGGGGAGCCTGGGGCTGCTGCTGCCTCTGCCCTGGAGTCTCCCCGTGATCCTGACCCTGAGGACTCAAGTCAGCCTGGGCCCAGCTGTGGCCTCCTGGCTCTTCTGGCCCCACCATGGGTGGGACTGGGCCCTCCCCTGGGGCCCCGGGCGAGGCTGAGGCCTGGGAGTGGAGGGTGGAGCCTGAGGAGGTGGGGACGAGGATGCCCTGGCACTGTCCCAGCTCCACTTCCTGAGTCCCACCCTGGGGACTGGTCCTGGGGTCTTAGAGGCCCAGGGGAAGGAGGCAGGGGTGTCAACACAGGCCCAGCGTTTGGCGTGTCAGGCAGAGTGCTGGTCACTTGGCTGGGCTCTGGGTGCCCACGGATGCCCCAGGGGTTGGGGAGATCCCTGTTTGGAAAGTTTGATATTCGAACATTTGAAAGACATAAAAATTGAAATCCTTGAAGTCCTGAGGCTCAGACAGGCACCGTGAATAGTTCATAACGGACTTTCCCGTCAAGGAGTGTGTGCGTTCGGGGCCTGTGGCTCTCGGAAGCCCGGTTAAAGCGCAGGTGGCTTCTGAGTCCGGGTCCAACCCCACAGGATAGTCACGGTGTGTGGCTTCCCAGCTGGAAGTCCAGCCCCAGTTCCCCAAAGTGCTCAGACCCCACCCCTGGGCGCTGACAACCCACGCTCCTGCGGACCCCCCCAGAGACTAAGATGAGGGCACACTCAG